>VKKT01000199.1:189338-201600 GCA_008038995.1 Haliotis laevigata
GTCGTCATCATCTGTTGTGAGGTACATCCACTAATCTTCTGTGGTCGTCATCATCTGTTGTGAGGTGCATCCATTAACCACCTGTGTACTTACATGGTGTTTATTACGGCGGGGCTTATAACCTTGTCAGTGACATGCTAGATGTTTGTTTATGTCATAAGTCTTCTTCTATGAAGTATATCTGTTGGGATTCGTTAGCTTGAGTTGAGTTGGGCTTTACGTCACATCGGCATTATTCCAGCCATATAGTGACGAGAACAAGTTTGCATTCGTTAGCACCATTGCAACATACAACACCATTGATGTGAACCGAAATGTTTGCATTTGATAGTTTTGTTTTTCTGGTTTACTTTTTGTCGGCACAATGTTGACGTCGTTTGAACAGTCTAACTATGAGAAGCTATACAGTAAATGTTATTTTCAGCTTTTATCAACTCCACAAACCCATCCATTAGAAGTACCAGTGTTCACCATCAGTATTGGTAGAGATGAGGTAAATCATCTTTAAGCTATTATCGACACTAATGAAGTATGCACGAGTTTCATGAACCCAACCGTTCGAAGTGGCCATTGGCGTCTGCTGTTGAGGTTTAGATCGTGACAATAGATCGACATAGTCACGATTTATGACAGATTCACAACATGAGTCGATCACTGTTTGAATCATGTGTGTTCGAAAATAGACATTTTATATACTTATCAAGAAGCTTTCTGTTCGCCGCGTGCTCCGTGTTCACTGACACCAAGCGGCCTTGGTCGGCAGTCGTCGGCAGTTTCCGTAAATTGTCTCAAATGTTGATGTGAGTATTCGTTTGGTTTTTTTCTTTGTTGGCTGGTTGATGAACGCCATTTTCAGCAATATTCCAGCTATATGACGGCTGTCTGTAAATAATCGGAGGGTGGACCAGACAATCCAGAGACAGAGGTAATAAGCATCGCTTTACACAATTTTGATTGTAACATGCATCAGCGAAATCAGCTTCCCCGTTGCCGCCTCATACCATATAAGCTTTTAATCAGGGGTTGAGTAGGTGAGTGAGGTTCCTTGGCCCATTAGACAGCATCTTCTCAACCGCCAACACAGAGATCCAGTCGGTAGTAACAACCCACCTCGTCAGGTAATATCCAACCCCAGACGTCACAACGCCTCTCTATCCCGTTTCAGTTTTATTTCAAGAATGGTATTGTAGTTGCTGATCAAATACTTCTGTTATTGGTTTTATGTAATATGAGCCTTGGGTCGTGATAAACATAGAATTGACATATTGACGGGATTGTAACAAATATATAATTCCAACTAAGAACTGAGATTTAAATTGAAAACATTCTATTCCACCGTCTCAGTTGATGAATACGTAACCTGAGCGGTATTGTCCCTGTCCAACAACGCGCTACTGTGCAATGCTTCTGCCAGATGAACTCCTGCAAGACGTACATCGATATCAGATATTCACATCATTATCGCCGTCTTCATCCCAGCCTGTATCAGCGCTCAATTTTCTCAGACGTTAATCAGATGTGTTAAGAGAGACAAATGCGTGTAATAACAACGGTAGGATATGTCACTATACATTGCTACATTTCCCATTTCACATCTAAGCAAATAACGCACGCAGAAACAAATTATTCAAACGTCTGTATTTGGAATATTGTGACTTGACCTTTCAGAGGCTTATCTCGCTAAATTTATGAAAATTAAGAAAGAAAGGTGTAAAAGATTGTTCGAAATAAAAACGAAAACATATTTTCGCGACTTTGTCGAGGTGGATAGGATCGAAGTGATAAAATGAGAATGTTCTTGTAAATTAAACACAAACTGTACTTCAACAATATATTCATTTAAGTGATTAGTATACTTTCAGTTCTTTAACAGGCCTTTACTTAACATCGTCCAGTCTATGTTAATGTTTGATACCAATTGATACAGTGTCGAGACAAGTCTAGTCTTGTAATTAGCACCAAGCACAGCCTGGCACACGTGTCCCTTCCACTGGTTACACAACTCAGTCAATTTCAATTGGGTTCTGGGAGCCGACACTGCCGGCTGAGGAAATTATTCTAGTAGTATGGTAAAATGTTAACCCTGTTAAATGGCGTGCGGCCACCCCTACACACTGGCGATCTGTACCTCCACGAACCATACACACCCTAGAACTGAAGAAGTCGATCAGGAAAGTATTGATGGTAATATAACTTTGATTTCATAACTCATGGCTATTTCGTTAAGATGAGACTTTACACAGTAAGTGTGTTGCTGCCAACTCCTTAACCAGCTTCTGATACCTCTGGTTAAGCCTTGTCCAATGTGGAGTAATCGCTATTAGACAACCGGAAGTTCAAAACACTTAAACCCATACGGCGTGTTCGGCAGCGAGACGAATCGTCACGAATACACGGACTGTTTCCGGAAGCTCTTTCGTTAATTCCTGTCTGTTCCTGTGAATCGTTCATAGCAGCTTCGCGAAGCTGACGATACGTGAGATATGATTTAACCAAGTCGTTGTTATGTAATAGTACGCTTCATGCAAATCGCTAATCTACTTAATCTACACATATGAAAGGGCTGTCATTGGCCTCTGTGTTTGGTTAGAAACATAACGGTGAGCTGAAACATGTACATGGGCTCCCGTTCAAACTAGAGTTATAGAGTCTTTCACTGTGTTTGGTTTGAGCGATTCAGATATCATTTTGAATATTGAAAAAATATCTCAGATATCATTTTGAATATTGCAATAATATCTCGGTATTATTTTGAATATTGCGATATCTCAATAATCATTTTGAATATTAAAATAACACCTCAGTAATCATTTTGAATATTGCAATAATATCTTAGTAATATTTTGAATATTGCGATAATATCTCAGAAATCAATTTGAATATTGCAATAATAATTCAGAAATTATTTTGAATAGTGCAATAATATCTCAGTAATCATTTTTAGTATTAAAATAATAATTCCGTATTGATTGGGAATATCTCAATAGTATCTCAGTGATAATTTTGAATTTTGCAATGTTACATCAGTAGATGTTTGGATATTGCAGTAGACTCAACTGCCGTGTATGATCACGGCAGCAAAGTCGTCGTATGCCGTGTTTCTATGAGAGAAAGAGCCAAATTAAACGAAATAGCCAATATTGTTTGCAAAATCTGTGCGAAATATATTTGACATGTCAAAGTATAATT
The DNA here is from genome assembly GCA_008038995.1 of Haliotis laevigata. Taxonomy (NCBI): domain Eukaryota; kingdom Metazoa; phylum Mollusca; class Gastropoda; order Lepetellida; family Haliotidae; genus Haliotis; species Haliotis laevigata. The sequence continues at coordinate 192,528 of VKKT01000199.1, forward strand.
TAAGCGCAAAGCGATTCTGAAGGGATACAAAACAGCATACACTGTCTTCGTTTATTCCAACTAAACATACTAGTCTACTCGGTGGGTTTTGTTCAGACTTCGTAGACTTCCCCAGGGTGTCATTTGAGAATGTAAAAATATCATATATGAACACGTACGTTTTATACATTCCACCGTTTCTAATTCTGGGTGACTTCCGTGTTATCTCTATCCAATCATCGTGAAATTAGGTGCCGTTGGTGTTACGGTTCATTAAATCCCATGTTATAAAACATGACAGACTAGGTATAGTGTATTAGTAGAACCGTGAATGAATGTCACATTATTCAATACATGTTCTGGCTGTTATCTACATTGTTTGCCAGTAGGGCTTGTGTCTCGTTGACTTCATGACGTAACTTCATTCAGAGCCATTTAGTTTAGATCATGTTTTTTGATAACTGTGAATCCAAACAAAAGATTATATAATCTCATACTACGTGTCGTCTTTTCAAACGATAGCATCCTCATTAATATGAATTTGTGATGAACTACCCGGCAAAAGAAACTTTTATACCGATGTTTGAGAGTTACTATCAATCGATAATAGCGACAAAACCATTTCCATATTCATAAGAATCTTGTTAAAACCATAATCGATTGCACGATGCTAGCTTAATTACGAGCAAATGTTAATGAATCACCATTAAACAGTGATGTTAGCAAGAGTTCGCCAAAAGGTGAGCGTATCCTGCCCTACGTTCGCGAACACGTGTAAACGCAAGCCAATTGTTCAACTAAAGTGCACGCACCACTTGGTATGGAATTTGCATCGGACATCATTTTTGTCAGCGATGTGTCAAATCTGGAACTGTCCTTTATGCAATGGCGACGTATTTGATTCTTCAAGTGGTGTTGTGGACTGTAGGTTTCGAGGGTTCAGACGACTGTTTTCAGCCGAGTAACGTTTTGACTACCAATGTTTATTTATATTTTATTAAAAATACTTCAAGGGTATACTTCCTTTTGCACGTCAGTGTATGTCACAATATTATTGTATAACATCATGGTGTGGCTGATTGTAATGTTTAGTAAATTTTACACATCTTTTTAAATATTGCAAATTAAATACAGTCCCATACTAAACAGTGACTATGTTGGACGCTGATTGAACAGCCATTCCTTTCTTTTTTGTCAAACTGCTCTGTCTTTTTCAGGGCGACGTAACATAAGATACATCAATCAATGACTATAGGGTTACAAACGCCGCGGCTCTAAATGACTTATGGAGCACCGCGTTAAGTATCAAAGAATGTTAAAAAGAAATCGTTCTCCGGAACATATATTCGTTGTGTAAGATCTCACGTTTTCTACACCAGACCTTCATTAATTTACATCTGATCGTAGATTTCCAACTTAAAATATATAAAAAAAATAAATAAACGTGATTTTCTTCAGATCCTGTGCAACCTCTTGCCTTGTAATTTCCAGCTGACGGCGACTCTCAACGACTGCAGCATGTCCTTGTGGTGTCGCTTGTCACCTCGGGGCGTACATTTCATAGCATATAATAACAGTGTTTGTGCCTTCTCCTCTCACTCGGCCTCGTCTTAGAGTCGACCTTGTAAATGTCTCTACAACTTGACATTGTCCACAGAATGTGACATTGTGGACAATGGCAGCCATTCTAGAGAGATCATAACCTCGACAGAATTCGAGGTTCAGTGTGAAAATATCCTCGACGCTGTCCCCTGTCCGGACCTTACTGACCGATGTGTCAACATGTTGACCGCTGACCTGGACCAGCACGACGTGTTCTGCCCCCAGCCACAACCAGTATAAAGATGCTATACTCTATACATTAAATAACAACACCGTACAAACAACAATGAATAATAATAGTGTATGACATATATTTGGTTTCGTTTTCCGAAGAAAAATCAAGGAATTATTTTCCCAAGTTATAAATTTTATATAAAGAAGATTTGTATACTTCTAATACTATAAAAGTAACCATTTCTTTGTAGATATATGTAATGGTAAGCGTCATTCTCATTGACTATTACACTGTTTCTGTAAGTTTTGCTAATATTATGAGCAAACTCGTCCAATGTGCAAGATATCTGTGGATATAAGGCGCAAGGAAGACCCGGTCGTCAAGTAATGGCCGCAGTCAGACTAACCGTATCTAGCTCGTAACGTCACGTCAGTGTAACAGTACTGTCACAGCTAAGTAGAGTGAGTGAGTGAGTTTAGTTTAGTTTTACGCCGTCTTTACCAATATTCCAGCAATATCACGGCGGGAGGCACCAGAAATGGGCTTCACACATTGTATCCATAGGGAAACGAACCCGGGTCTTCAGCATGACGCGTGAACGCTTTGCGCCACAAGGCTACCCCACCGCCCTAAAGCTGAGTAGAGGATTCAACTCACAACACAGGGCAAAGAGGACCAGTTTGTCAGAAGCACACTGTTTATACACTTCACGTTTAATCCCAGCTATTCTGGCGTCAATCACCCACCTCTCCACAACCCGACTTCTCAAGGCTTAGGGTCCTTGGGACAAGGAATATAGACAAACTGTGAATCCGGCCACAACGCCAGTAAAGTTGACAGCTAAAGATGTGAAACATGTGAGAAGCGTTTGAACTGTACACCTTTGTGCGGCCTCTCGTCGTCGTTGCTGTGTTGTATGACCTGTTCTAGTGAGTGAGTGAGTGAGTGAGTGAAGAGCGCTTAACGCTGATGGTAAAACGCTGTAACAGACGTATCTAGTGTGAAGGTTCCAGGATGGGTTTCACAATTTATATTCACGTTGGAATCAAACATGGAACAGGTAGCGCGTTGAACAAATGTATTTATCTCCTTCTCTGTCAACATATGTTATTATGGAGTTTACAGCTCATCCTCAGCCTAAAATGTATGTATTTATTCTTGTTTGTTTCCGAGAACTCTATAATCCCAGCTAACAATTTCACGTTGTCATAAAGTTATACTTTCGTTGTTACAACGTTATTTTGTGGACTCCCATTTACGTTGTGACGACGTTGTAGTCTGACGTTGTGATATGTCATTTTTACGTCGTTACAAGGAAAACGTATTTGATGCTAACGTTCTTAACGTTCTTTTTAACGTCAATAGTTGAAGAGTTTTCCCAGTAGTGAACAGCCGAAATTCACTTCAGTGTTTATTCGTCAATTGCATGTTGTTTTGGTCGTGTGTTTTCTGAAGCTGTAGCTGAATTTAGTGAAGACAGAATCTAAAAGTGAAAAGTTTTACTGAAATCTCTATCGTGACAAGTTATAAGAAACGTTGTTATAACGTTGTGAGGAGCCCAAAGCATAACGTGTCCACAAAGTAAATTTGCAACGTTGTTATTACGTTGTGACATAACGTTATAATACTAACGTTGTGACAACGTTGTCATGACGTTACCAATCTACAACCTTCCCACAATGTTGTGGAAACGTTGTGTGTTAGCTGGGATGTTGTTACACGTATTCCCTCTCTCTCACTGCTAACAGTGTACATGCTTACTTATTACAGCTGGTGCTATGAACTTTCATTTGTTTCATCTCTGGTAATGGTCAGCGGTCAGCGTATGCGGACTAGTTCTGGATGACTTAAAAACGCGTGAAGATCCGGGTTAGAATTTATCTTCCGTAACCCACGCTTGTCGTAAGAGGCGACTAACGGGATCGGGTGGTCAGGATCGCTGACTTGGTAACACGTCATCGTATCCCGGCTCGATGCGCATGCTGTTGTTCACTGGATCGTCTGGTCCGACCTCGATTGCTGCCATATAGATGGAATATTGCCGAGTGCGGCGTTAGACAACCAGCCAACCAACCAACCAAATGTATCACTTAAACATCCGCAATCGTTAGATGTATGTTTCAGTTGCAAAATCTAGTATTACGAAACAGATATTGAAATGTCAAGTGAATTTATTTTCATAATACTTCAAAATGATTGATATTGATTGCTGTTGTTGTAAGATTTATATCCCAGATGTAATATCAACAGGAGTGTCATGAGATTTGTCTTTAATGGACGACGCGTGGTTATTCGTGTTAATCCGCGATTACAAACATCTGGTACACGGGAAGAACAGAACAGTGGAACAAGCATGTGTTTGATCCGTCGCTAAGCAACACGTTGTTTGCAATATGTCCAACAGAGGGTTGGTCAGCAGCGACACTGTTGCCAAGGACGACGTGACGTAATTGACACTGGGAAGATGCCTACAATGTGTGCGATTGTTTTCATGATAAATAAACGTCCGTCTGGTCGCTTTACAAGGCGTACACTTGGTAGCCAGTAATTACTGAGGGACAACCTAAACAGATATTTTAATCAAATCATCAACTTATTGCTTAGTGTTTCTCCAGACAAGTTGGAATACATCGTGCCTCGATACTTTAGCTTCGTTTGCGATGTGGTAATGGCTGTTGTGACCGGCACATGTCTTTATTCTGATGTCGTGTTAAACACTTGAGGTTTTATTTCAAGTGTAATCCCACAAAATTGATCTTAGTCTGCGTTAATGTTTTCTGGAAGTAGGCCTTGTCACGTAGCTGTTCCTCTCATGTATGGGCACCATGTAGATAACTCAACCTATCAAGAACTCACACCGGGCAGTCTAACATTTGAATAATTCCAGATACATTAACCATTGTGTATTGGATTGTTTTAAACGGACATGAAATCAGCTAAAGACAATCTGTAACATATCGCAGGGGAAGACACGTGTCAAGCCATGACGGTGAACATCTCCAAAGCATGAGGGTTTTCCTAGCTTATACCAGAGACCATTGTCTCTGCTTATACGTACTTATCAAGAGAGGCAGACTGACGGGCTTAAAGCGATTCCTTCATTTGCAACTACTTCAACCAAATACATGTATCGTGTTTCACTGGACCATGTTTTATTGCTGTGTTGGCAAGTTCCTTCAACTGTTGGGCCGTGCAGGAATAACTAGCACCTGCCTGTGCCAGTCAAATACGGCAACCGGAGCACTTGACAGAGATCTTTATACCTCCTATAATTCTGTATGGCTACCACAAACCCCCCCTACCTGATTGACAAGGAGAGGGTTTTTTTCCAACTGGAGAGCTGCTAATGTGTGTACTCTATTGCTAAACTGATAAGACTAGGTACTGATTCACCAAGCAAATATAGTTTGTCTTTTACAATCAAGTACAGTACAATCAAGTACAGTACAATCAGACCCTCAAGCAGACTGTGATATAATTGGTCGGTTGTTGTTTAAGGCTGCACTGAGCAATATTCAACCTATTTATGGTGGATGTCTGTAAATAATCGAGTCTGGACCAGACAATCCAGTGATCAACAGCATGATTATCGTGCTACTCAATTGGGATACGATGACCTGTGTCAACCAACTCAGTGCCAGGATCCCAATTAGTTGCCTCTTATTACAAGCATGGGTTGCTGAAGGCCAGTTCTAACTGGATCACTGGTCTTAAAGAAGCAGTAAGTCATCAACAGGTGACTACACTCACATACAATCAGAATGCATCTTCATTTTAAAATTGTTTTAGAGGGAACATGTAAAATTAAATGTTTACTTTGCATGATCTGGATTGTGTTGGGAGGGAACCATCAGCAGCAGGTAAGTTTGGAACATGTAGGGTAGACATTTCCCATAGATACATGAATGGTTATACAGAATCCATGTATAAGATATTACATTGGCGTTAAGTGACTCCTCTGCTGCAGATGTCATAATAAATCACATATATTGTAATGATAAAAATAATATTGTCCCCCAATAATTCATTTACAATTGAAGTGCCCAAAAATGGACATCACAGGTTAACATGAAGTTAGTATATACAGTTAGTTTGTATATACAATGTATGGTTGATATTACTGAGTGATATTTTATATCCAATTGCTTGTTGTGTTGTGGAAGCATCTCAAAACCTAGATGAATAATTCCCATACAAACACTAAACATCAAGCTGTCATTAATCCTCCTGAGGTATTACTGATTCCTTCTGAAGCTGTCTCTCTGAAATTTGGAGTTCAAAGTAGAGGATCTGCTTTGGCGTATATGTGGCTAACAGCCTCCACATGGGGATTCAAGTCTGGTCATGCTTTTACTGTTTGTGCTCTGGTTAGAATGGCATTAGTTTTGCTTCCCATCTGTAAGTATTCAGATTCATTTATATACAAATTCCTCCTATGAATAGGTTGGTAGCCTCAAGATAAATCAAGCATTTAATGCATCATGTGGGTTGAAAGAAAGTAGGCGAGAACTTGTAGGGGGGATTAGATGACCTTACCAGACAACTCACTCAGACCTGCATCAGTTGGGTACAGTTACACAATCAGCATCTACTGTAGCATGAACTGTAGAGTTCATAGCTCACCTGCCAGTGAAGGTGTTGTTGTGTCACGATGTCTGCACTCCATGGTAACACACAATTTGATATACTCCTGACCACAGGGGCAGTGAACTGTATGTGTGTGTTTAGAACCCAGTTATTCATAGACGCTCATGCTGATGCTCCTTGTGAGAACGTGCTCCAAGAATTGGGGTGTTCAACAGATCATAAGTGAGATTAACCAAATTTGCTAACAATTCTTACCACACAGCTGTTGCTATTAGTAGTATATATAATAATCATATCAAACTGCTGACAAATGGGTATATGTATGCCAATTAAACATGCTGTGAAACTTGTTAACTTGAAGTCTTAAGGAAGGACAACCGAAGAATGTGGCATGTGGTCATGTGTATGGAGCCCAGGTCACAAATCAGTTGAAGTTAAGCAACGCTGGTCGCGGAGATTCCTTGGATGGGTGACTCCTGAGAATTTCTAGGACTTCAGTCCTGCCCCACAACGAAGTACACATGACTTATGTGGTGTCACCTTAGGCAAGTGAGTTTGTTCATGAACTGCCTCTGTTCACCCAGCAGTGAATGGGTACCCAGTGGGATATTCTAGTCCCTCACTGGCAGCTAAGCTGGGGTAATGCTTTGAGCATGTACAAGTACATGGAAACAGGCGCTTTACAAATAGCCATTATTATTATATTATCTGTATCTTGAGGGGAGAGTTGAGTTTGACAAAATCAGGTCACAATAACAAAGATGCTTTTGTATCAAGTGACTGAAACTAAATTACTTCAGATCAGGTACCCTTTCATGAAGTGGCTGAAGGTAGATGAGATCAGGTACCTTCTATCAAGTAACTTTTGATCAGGTACCCTTTCATGAACTGGTTGAAGGTAGGTGAGATCAGGTACCTTGTGTCAAGTAAGTTCAGATGAGGTACCCTTCTATAAAGTGGTTGAAGGTAGATGAGATCAGGTACCTTCTGTGAAGTAACTTTAGATCAGGTACCTCTCCATCAGCCCTCTCTCAAGTTGGCTCAACTCCTACCAGTATAATGGGAAAGTGTTATTTTAAGGACTGTTTGTGTGGATTTCCATACTGTGTTTTTGGTCTTATAAAACGGACATGTTCGTCTCAAATATAGCTAAAAAAAGAGATAATAGCACGTGTCTGGCTGATGTGGCCTGGTTCTGGGAGTCCAATCAGTGGTGACAGGGATACCACACCTGTGTGAGAGTTGACTGGGATAGCCCAACAAGTGGAACAGGGAACAGCCAGATAAGATAAACTTGTTCCAACTTCCTCCACCAGGAGTTCTTATAGTATTGTCCATACAAAGATGTATATAGATGTATGTGGGCCCTTGGTTCATGTCAGCGGCCTTTTACAGGCACAAACAAGTGATTTGAAGGGATGCACTTGATGGTAGTTCTGCAGGAGTATTGACAGCTAGAGCTATGACTGCATCTGCTACCAAGTGTTGGGCTGTAATCCCTTGGAATCCCATCAGTTAGAGGAGACTTTTATGTCGGTTCAATGTGCTGCACAAAAGTGCATTGTAATTATTTTAAGCTTTATCGTGATTTTAAAACATTCATACAGCTTGCACTGTTTAACATCCACCAACAGTTGAGCCATCTTTCCACATATCCACAAAATTAATGTACGTTTCCACTGGGTATTTATGTGTTAAAGCCTGTATTTGGGGATTTTTTGTAATATGGAGGATGAAATTCTAATTGCATTTAAACCTGTGTTTGTTGTTCTGTGATTTGTTTGGCCCATCGTTTAAAGTACAACATCATAACACATGTGTGAACATTTGTTGTCCTTTGCCTAGTAAGGGTGTAAGGTACAACAACATGACATCTACTTGATCATCAAAGGTCATACTGGCTGAAACTGCTTCACTTCGCTGACACAGCCTTATTGTCATCCAGAAAATGTTGTTGTGTTATATATTCGGGACATAGTATTGTGGCTACCTGAGAGAGTGAACATACTTTTGTACATCAACATATTGATATCAGTTCACATTAATGACATACCGGTAGATAAGATAATCCTTAACTGTTGGAATGAGAGTGATGAGTGTCTGGGATTCCCATTTTGCAGTGATAAAACTGAAAAGTTTTGAAAGTCAGTGACTATATTATTAATAGCCACAATTGCTCAATAACCTTGTTTGACCTGTTACCATAGCAGCAGTCTTGATAATGAATGGCTGTTGTCACTGACCAGCTGTCTTCCCCATGATCAATATTGATCCATATTAATCACTTGACCGTGGTCGATGATAGGTCTATTCATGCTGAAGGGGTCGTTGTCGGCACGGGTACTACAGATGTGTACCCCAGGTACGTTTCTGTACCTGGGGTACACATCTGTAGTACCCGTGCCGACAACGACCCCTTCAGCTCTATTCATTGCTGACTCTGTAGCTGGCCACATGGAGGAGGGAGGAGCCGCACAGCTCCCTCTTCCAGCTGCCCACTTGACCTGCTCTTGACCACTGGACAGGTCAACTACACTCAACAGATTGCTGTGCATACAGAATATGCTCCCATCCTTGTTTCACTTTGCCGTGATCAGCAGTTTCTTCAGTTTTGTAGTAGCTTGCTCCTCCGATTTCTGAGCTGTGTTACCCTCTGTGAGTATTCTCTCCCTTCTCTGTCTCTTGTCAGACTCATCCCTTGTTCAGCCCCTTCTCTGTCTCTTGTCAGAC
>VKKT01000199.1:205162-217027 GCA_008038995.1 Haliotis laevigata
TGGTATATGACATCATAGTGTCATACCGGTATATGACATCACAGTGACATACTGGTATATGACATCATCAGTGGACTGGTTCTACATGTTAAGTATTGAAGGAAATACCTAGAGGCACACATATTTATTTATTGAGCTATGAATGAAATAGCACAAAGACATCCAGAAATAAGAAAGTTTTCATAAAAGCAGTCTCTATATCCAAATCTGACAGGATTTTTGACAAGTGCACAATTACTTGCCACATTTTTTAATAACCTCACCATATCCTGTTAAATTGTTTTCATAACACTGCCCATGGGTGGCCCAGTCGTCTAAGGCAAAGCAGTTGGCTTTAGTAACAGAGTTGTCTCCCTTGTGCACGCCAAAAAACATGTCCTAGATCTCCTCCCCGTTCATGTTTCTAGGCTTGTCAGCACCATAACCATGCTTGTTGGTCTCACGTAAGTGGCGAACATTGGAGACCTGCATCACTTCAGCCTTTCCTCCCACTTCAGGCTCACTCACTCACTCACTCGATGACTGACAATCAGTCAGTTGAGCTTCAGCACTTTATTAAAGTCAGGTACTTCACGGTAAGAACTTGGAACAGAAAATCAGGATGAGAGGAAATATGTCATTATACTACATGTCTTTTGTGAAATTGTAATAATGTACATCATTTATATGAGAAACATATCTGTGTATTTCCATATCTTTGTACCTACTGTGTTTATATTTGTAGTCTATAGAATATTGCCACTGTTCCTTCATGGAATGCTATGCAATATATATCTTATCTTATCTTATCTTATCTATGAAGATATAAAATACTTTCACTGAACCTATGGATTTCCTATTTATCACATAAGAGTAGAATGCCACAGCTGATATTCTTTGCAGGACATAAATCATTGGTGTTCTTTTTCTAAGCCAGTTTGCTTGTTTGAGAGTCCAGAAAGAGAAAATATATTAAAATATATACTGGACCTATAGCAATTACAGTTTGAATAATGTAAAATTGTTCTGAACAATCTGGCAAATGTGGATTTTAGGATAGCACATGCATATTGATGTTTTCTAACATCATTTGACTAAAAACTTATAGATTGTTATACTTGTATAAAAAGATGTCAACATTTACTAGAAAAAGGCCTTCTCTCTCTCTCTCTTTTACCAACTGAGGCCAGATCTGGGAGAAGCATCCCTCAACATGGCTGTTGAAACAGTGGCCAGATAGAACACCTGTCAACTTGCTAGCATGTGTTTTTGTATTTTAACTGCTATTGACTACAGTTGACAGCTGGTGCTGGGTATTCAGTAGACAGCTTCCGATACAGATGTCAGATGTCACATTACTGTTGCCAAAGGTTGTTGGAATTGATCTTGAAACTGTATCTGCCTTAGGTGCCAAATGTCACATAAGCCTGTTTGGAGATTTATAGGATACTGTTTAATTAACATTACATAATTCATATCAAAATTACTACTGCAGAATGTATAATTGTGTGTTCAGACAGTGAGAGATAAGGCCAGATTAACATACCTGGGTGGAAGAACTTCAGTTCCAGTTCCTTGTCAAGGAAATTAACTAAAATTACCAAAATAAGGGGTATCACAGATAAAGTGTTACACCCTGAGTGATGAATGATTTTCTTTACAAATTGAAACTTCAAGAACCACATCAATAACACACAAACAAATAAACAAGCAAACGAGAAGGCACATACATCATGTTAATGTTTGCTGTGTATTACATATTGAGGAACATTACATAACGGTGTTTATGTGTATTCATCCTCAAGTAAAAGTGATGGTGAGATGATTATACATACACTGCTGCCACAACAAGATATACACCCATGTTTGATGGTGGCTCACAATGAAGCAAGTAAGAAATGACTTTTTGATGTATTTGCTATGATTATTCCAGGCAACAACAATTCCAACAACTGCTTTCTGCCTAGTAAAGTTTGTAATGCTTTGTCAGTCCAGTTTTCAAGTGTCAACTCAAAGAGCTATCATTAACAGATATGTCAGGAGTAAACCGAGGTGGGACATTGAACAATAATGTAAAAATGTAGAAGTCTTATCAACATGGAAAATATGTTTCAGTGTCAAATTATAGATATTATGGACAAGCTGGAAGATGAAATTAATGAGAAGTTTACAATTTCAATTTGTTTCACACTGCATGAAAAAAGTTGAGATGAAGACTGTCATTAAGTTTGCTGTGGTATGCTAAGAGGCAAGTGAGTGGTGGGCTGTGTGAGGGGAGGGATGAGGTATATGCTCACGCAGACACAGATAGTCCCAGCTCCCTGATCACAACTGCCTCCACACACAGTCAACGACGGGCCTTCAACCCTTGCGGTGAAGGAGAGCTTGTACCCACCTGATTTGAGCGTAGCTGCTGCATGCAAGCCGCCTGAGATGAGTTCGGGGATGTAAAGCATCGATTGAACAGCGATGGCATTTGGAAACAGTACTGTGGCCACCTATGTCATTTGACAGTGGGACTTTGTCGGGAGAGTTGTCAGTACAGTCGCTTCAGTAGTGATACTTTAGGAGTATGTCTGGCCATTTTCTACTGTGTTGTGGTTCCAGGAACAGTAATAGAGAGAAGGAGGGGGGCAGTTATCCCTGTGTTGTTTCTCCTTGCCTCTCATGTGTCCAGGATACTTTTCAACAGGTGAGGACATGATGTTACTACATGAAATGTCAATTGTATTTAGATTCAAAATTAATGTATTATACAGGTGCAAATTAGTACATTACAATATCCGTTTTGTGTCAAGTAAGTGAAGGGTTTGTCAATTGCACTGATTTGTGATTAATTAGTACTTTTTTACTATGCTTGTTTTGTTTTCTTGACACTAAACCATAATTCCTTGTTTAAATATAAATAAATGCTTTTTGATTTACCAAAATTAGAGTTGAATGCAGTGGAATTCAACCTGTGAGAAATCAGTGTAGACCCTTTAAAGCTTGTCCAGATCAACATGTGGTAATATGAGTAATCAAATAAAACTGTGCAGAATCAATCATATTGGCAACAAAGAAGAACCTTCTTGACATGGAATTATTAGACAGGGACCATTGCCATTCCTGATGTGTCTCTGTATACAGTGACATAATGTATCAGGTTATATGTATATTAGGTGACGACGGCTGCTTGTTAACGTAACAGGAATGTACCTCGTCAATAGCACTACTGGTGACAGCAATAATCACATAGACAGATATTGATCACCATAGGGCAATACACAGACTGGCAATATGTATACAATAGACATGCAGTCATCTGCAATAAAATGACATCCATTGCATTTAGCTCGGTGGCATATCCTTCTGTGGCCTTTATGTAGCAGATAGGCACTGTTTGATGCATCTAGCTTGAATGACGTCAGTGGGCAATTGAGGGTAAAAACAAATTTCTCCCCAGTGTAGTGAAGTATGAAATTGAAGTGAATTATAGCTGTGTACATGCGTTTGGATTTGTTTGGATTTGTTTTAGTTTTTGTGGTGCATTATTTTATCCATGAGCAAATTTGCCTCATCATGATAATAATCTGATAATGTATTCCAGTGTTGTGTGATACCATATGGAACCCTTATGTCACCATTCCTCGATAAATATGTTAATGTATTATTACCATCAGGGGTAATTGATGATTATTGTGATTATGAGCAATAGATCATGACCATAGTGACATAATCATTATGTCTGCAGTATTCCTCATCCACATATTTATTATAACATCATTTTTATTCAATTAAAAAATGTTTATATCAATCTTTGATTTAGATACCAGTTTAAGAATATGTTAATTCTCCAGCTTTGAGCTTTGCTATGCAGAGGCCAACTGATGGTTAACCTTCGACGCCGCATGTGTGTCTTTGGTACATTGCTTCTTGGACTCAAATCCACAGAGACTCTGTGCAGTAATGCAAATAACAACCTACATGTATTACACTTTTGGCTGAATCATATTTATTCAATAGGGAGTAATCTGCATTTTACTACTAGTAATATATTACTTTGCTCATGGTAACTCTATACTTCTACATGCCTTCACTGGCTTAGAAGAATTTTGGGAATGTCACATTTAAGAGGTGCAATTTTAACAAATTATTGTAGTTTTGCATGATGACTAGAATGCTCCAATAACCCGATATAATAATTTTTAGGGGTAAATATCATAGTAAACCATGTTCCATTGATGTAATTTTGAGCCAGGAATTCAATAGCTATTCAGAACATGCATTAACACAACTATATGTCAGTGTGCAAATTATAGAGGGATTGTATGTTGACCATAACATGGTTTAGTTTTAAATAAAAAATCTGGATCAACCAAATGGATGAGTTGGTCCCTATGGAATCTACAGTTTCTCATGATTCTTACTGTTTTATGTAATCTGTACTCTGAACATATAATATAACATAGAACTGTAGACTAACTGTGTCACTGAAATAAACTGATCTCTCTATATAGATGTTCATGCCAAAATATATTAGTAAATGCTGTGCTAAGTTGAAAAAAACCCATTATATTTTGAACATTTTGTAAAAGGATGTGTATTTGGATTAATTATCATTTATAGAGCATTACATAACATATAGAGCTCAACTAACGAGAATAAGCTGTTGTGATTATCAAACAAAACAGATTTCACTGACTTTTAAAGCCAAAATAGCATTGAGAATTATATAAATTTATCACAGAAATGAGTGAAGACACCAGGTGTCGGAACACCTCGCCATGTGTCCTGAGATACATTTTGATCTGGGAGATAGTGTACTGTCACATCCTTCACACATAAACCTGACAACGTTTAATCATATTCCCCACAATGCCACAGTTTGAATGATAACCTAGAAAATCTGCAAGAAGATAAGTGATTTTGTCTTGCCTTAGCATGACTGTCAAATACAGTATTTGGCATAGTGAAATGACTGTATTAGAAAAAAGATAGAAATACAATTTTGTTAAATTCTCTTGCACTTTATCACATAATTAAATTAGCTGTCAGTAAGACTCATGTAAACAAATGGTTCAAGGATTAAGGACTTATCTATACACACACTAGGTTTTACTGGTGCGCTGACATTAATAATTTAAACTTCAGAAAATATATAGAATAGAAAGGTGAAATGACAAGATTTTCTTTTATATCACCAGGGGTAGTGATCACTTCAACAATAATAATGCTCCAAGAGATTTTTATGTGACTTGAACATATTTTTTCTGATGACAAATAGCCTATATTTTTATCACAATGCTGATATAAATGAAACTTTGCTTACAACATTCAGCACAATGCATTCTTTATTATTTTGGTTTCATCTAAATCTATAAACAGTCTGGTTGTGTGCTCTTTGGGTGGGAAATCTGCATTACAATATTTTCACTTTATGCCAATAAATCAATAATTTGGGAGGAGGTTTTGTTCACAGATCTTTAAGAAATAATTGACTTATGCTTTAACATTGATATAAACGACAAGCTAATGATTTCTCAGATGCTTCTCGGAGTGTTGTTCCATCTCCAGAATCAATGTTCTCATATATCATTTTGACCACTCATTACACAAAGTACCAATTTAAGGAAATGACGGCTATTAGAACAGCAAATGTGAAAAATAATGTTTGTCACAACTCTAAACCATCCCCAGTGACACCCTCAGCCGTATCTAGTCCCTATCTTCACCGCCGACACTCCACGGAGACTCAATACACAAATTACCTCTCAGAAATTAAAAGGCTTCTGTGTCGTATCTTGACAAGTTATTTGATGTTAATACTAAATTTGATTAGTGGTTCATCCCCACCAGTGCAATACTAACTCACAGCGGTAGGCACAGATTTCTTCATTTAATCTAATGCTAGCAGAATGGTATTACAACCGTGGTATGGTCTGTTATTTGACTGATTGCTGTATCGTCTAATGTACATTTCGCAGCTGTCTGGAAGTAAGCAGATATTAGAGGGGTTGTGTGACAAAATATCACTTTTGTATTATTTATACGGCTAGACACTTTTATTACAGTGTGGAGTCAGTTCATTGGTTCAAGATTTGATCAGGATCAGTCAGCTTCCCAAGACGCCACGTGTGATAGTGGTTTAAAGAGTTTATTAAGAAATTCTAATCTTGTGTTGTACTTTAACTTTGATAAGGAGTTTCTGTGACATTTTGATGAATAATTGATCTTTTTTTTAATTATTTCATCAAAATATTGACAATTATAACCAACATCATAGCAAATTGGGTATCTTTTTCACACATGATATCATGACTGATTATGATTTGATGTTTTGTATGCATGCTGTTCAAGACTTGTTATAGTTTCTAACTAAACGCAAATAGGGATTTGCATCAGTTGAATATTGGTGTTTTGTGTCTACAGGTGTCATTAGTTGAGAACCTCTGCATCAAGGTGGCATAAAATGAAACCAAATTGTTTGAGATTTGTTTTAGCTGATTGTTGAAGAGACGAGATCCCTGTTGTACCTGGATTCGACTCCATATTCCAGTGCTCCCTCTCATCATGCTTACACGCATCAGGAAGCACAGTGATGTTAATCTGACACTTGCAGGGATAGTAACTGGCTGGCAGTGGGGCATATCCTAAACAAAACCTGAGCAGTATCTCATCCCTGTCTATATGTTCAGCTTTGTTTGCATTTCAATATTTTAATATTCTCCGGGGCATTTCATAGTTACAAGTAGTTACTTATAAGAGATCAATGAGATTTATCTTCCACATTTAGTTCATCAAAGAACAGTAACATATATTTGAAATAGTAGTATTCGACTGATTGCTACCAACTGTGAAGCAACAAAAAGTACAGGTCATGAGCTAAGGACAAATGTTTTAAGAAGAAACAATCTTTTCCAGGTTTTAGTACAGTAAGAACAGGTGATATTTGAATAAAATGTATGTAAGACGAGATTACAGAAATAACACAGTAGAAGTATTGTGTGCAAGGTAAATGGTGTATTCACAGGAAAATGTACAATTCTTCTTTAATTGGGTTTAGTTGTCAGGTTGACAGTATCAGTGTTCATGTGCAGGTTTGTCAAATCTATATGATGTGACTATGTATGATACTGTTAGCATTAAGGCTATTGATTTGTGATGAACATATGTAATAATACATAAACTAATGATAAAGGATAGTGCTTGTTGTATTCATTAAAATGACTACTTGCATAGTAAATATGGGACTTTATATGTGTAATTTGTAATCTTTAAAATAAAAAGTATAACATTTTAAGTTCTATTTGTTGCGAAACTGTGGTAAACAAGTCACATATGACGTATATCATTGTGACCTGATTTGATGGCGACAGATTTAGTCTTAAAATAGAGAAATTTTTTCTCTGATCATGCAGTTGACTTTCATGACTGAGGTTTGTGGTCAGTGAATGACAATCTTCGCGTCAGCAGTGGTGCCATATGCGGGGGAAAGTCTCGGTGTGTCGATCAGTGCTTGGAGACTTGGTGTCAGTAGACATGTCTCGTGACAGCCTGTGAAAATGGCACATCCCCCACTGAGTAGATTAGCGTCACTTACTGTTCCATGTGTAGCCCATTCAGACATCTGTATGCTGTGACCCAACAAAGCCATGCATGTTGATCAGGAGCTAAGGGGAGTTAATTCATCTGTGTGGGTGGAATGCATTACCCTATGTGAGCTTGTGGAGCAGAGGACAGAGAGGCAGGGGCATCAGAGGGGGTAGGACTAAAAGTGGTTTTAAAGCCACAGGATTCATGTTTTATGCCTTCGCTACAGATATGACTGTCGAGAACACTGTGGTACATTGTCTTGGGGAAATGATACCATCATCAATGGTTGTGATGTAGCCACAGTGGAGGCATTAGGACTACTGATTCTTATAATGTATATTTTATTAAGCAACAGACAATTAAATTCTATCACTCAAAATTTGCTAAGGACCAAAATAGTTATCTTTAGTCAAAGATCTATGGAAATGTGGAGTAATGTATCCTTTTTATCAATCTAACATATGTTATATATGGGATTATACTTTCTTAGTAAAGTACAAATTCGAGCGGGTTAGGCGTCTGACTTTGTGTGCTGGCATTTTGGTGCCTGACTCTTAGGGTGTGGGTTCGACTCCCGCATGGGACTCGACCCCAAAAAGTACTAGAATTTGTACTTTACTAAGAAAGTGTAATCCCAGATATAACGTATGTTGCATTTGACCACTTTCTAAATGGCATTGTGTAATCAATCAAAGATCTGTTAATTATATCAAATGAAATGTAATAGAAGTGTGGTGGCCATGTCCACGATGCATGATTGGTTCAAACCATGAACTTTCTGGTCTGTGGTTGGACACCTTTCTGACATGGACGGTAATAGGATGAGTCCACTCCCTGCAACAGAAGCAAAACATGGAGTGCTGTGTAAGGGGTTCTTGTAGTTGAGGGGAACACAGGTAGCCTTGTGGTTAACGTTGGCTTGTAATGCCAACTACCTGGGTACCTAGGTTCAATTCCCGTCATGGGTAAAATATACCATTTTCTGATGTCCCTTTGATATGATTATGGTGTTGGAAGAGTTGAGTCCTGCTGATATCTGAAATGAGAACTTGCATTTAAGTCACCTGGGGTAGAGGATGTTCAGTATTTCTCTTGTCATTAATGGTGATATAGCAAAACAATGCTGAATGTTCCCACGTCGGATTCAAACCATCTATACTTAGGACAGAATGCTGTATACTTAGGACAGAATGCTGTATACTTAGGACAGAATGCTCTATTAGAAGGGTTATTGCACTGTGAACCATTAAGAACCTGGATTTCTGAACCAATGTTTCAAGTTAAACATACATCAATGCATCATGTTGAGTCACGTGAACATATACTCTGTATTGTTAATCTGGCCAACGTATGGAAATAACAGGTAAGAATAGATCAACAATTGCCTATAGTCATAAGTATAACTATAGACGGATCTGCAAGACAAGCGCAGTGACTTGGATGATATTATGTCATCTTATCCCAGTTTTGTGGATCAATGCTCACAGCACCAATCACTGGAAGACCCAGTCCAGATATTATCTCATACAGACTGCTCACAGTCAAATAGCAACAAACCAAAGCTATGAATCAACACAGAGATTTCCATGTGCATGGTCTGTGTCTCATGCTAATTGTATGGAGATCTGGTGTTAAATCTACCAGAAATCTAATATGGATGACCCTGCTGTTAACACTAACAAGGAATGCAAATTATCTACGTGACACATGTGATTGTAATGAGACTGTCATGCCTGCTAATAAGCAAGTGATTGAACGATTGTCACGAGCAGCCGAGCAACAGGGAAGTCAAGGTGCAATCATTGAAGACTTGATGAGGCAGTGGGTGACAAACAAAGCCAGACTGTGAGGCTGATGATATACATTGTGTACACATGCTGTGCATGGTCAACAAAAACGATTCATAACTGAAGTATTTAATCCCAGCCAACATCTAGTGTCTGTGGCAGCAAAGTATGGCACACATTCCCTTCTCTTGGGGTCACTTTCTTAACTTACTTCAGCATCACATTATACCTACAATATAGATGTCTACTGGAAGTCAAGAAAGTCAGGTAGTATGGCTCCTAATTCGCCCATCCAACATAATGCTGTTAATACAATGTATACACACATTTAAGGCTATTAAGAGTTACAAAGTGATTGTATGCTAGATTTCCAACAAACAGATTATAATGGTATATGAGATATGGTGACATATGGTAGAGCGTGGGTGGTTCAGGATTAGCTAATCCTGGAATTCTTTCTATTGCATGTATTCTGTAGTGAATTACTATTCAGGTTGCATTTAGAAAATAATCTGTGATCTGCAAGGTATAATGGAGTATTTGTGCCAAGTGAAGTTTCAATTTCAACATTTTCAATAATATTTCTTGGACAGATATTGTGTGTATTGGGCAAGGAGGTCATTCCATATGTTAGTCCTTTTTATGAGAACTGCAGCAAAATGAATTCATATGTCATCACAGTGGGCTGTGGAGACAAACATTGAACCAGTTGGTACAAACTAGCCACTCATCATGAAAATTATTGTGCCATGTGAGAATTACTAAAATATTTGACCTATGTTCATGACAGTAGTCTTGGGTAAAAGTACGCTATGAGGATATAACTGTACTGCAGGACAAAGAATGTATAAGAATCTGTTTGATTTTGTTTTTTACCACAGAACATAGATAAATCCGATGTTTTAGTTTCAGTAGTACATTTAGAGGAAGGTCTTTCAACTGAATTATTATTTATTGTTTGCATGCTACAACTGCACCTTCCAAATTGTCAACTGAATTAATCATTGGAGATGAAAACTTCTTAAAGTAAGATTCATAAATATATTCTTTAGCCCCAGGGCATCCTACTGAGTTTGCACTGTTTGACAGAAAGAGCTGTGGAGGGTACAAGTTGAGTTAAAGAATGAGAGGCTGACATGTTTCTGAGGTAGGCCATCATATTTCCCTGCAAACAGCTTACAACTGTGAGTGTATACACTGGCCAGTTTGTATGTAAATAACATCAGTCAGTGTCAGACTCTGGTTCTGACAAGGCTGTTTGGGTGAGCACAGTTTTCATATAGAAATATTTTCCACACAAGTCAAACAAACTTGCTTTTGATGAGTTGTAAGATGTTAATAGGATGGTTGCAAATGTCAATAAAATTCCCTATGCTACATCTCCTGTCGTCTTCTGTTGATGTAGTGAAAACATGATACCATGTTGTTTTTGAAATGGTCACTTGTAAATAAGGTTTTATTGTTGGAATCCACAATCAACATCTGTTTATGAACTGTTTTAATGTAGTGTAATTAGTTGTTTGGTTGTAGAATTTTAACAATGGACACTTATTTCTATGCAGCACTTGATGGCTGTTATATTGTTTTAACCCACAAGCAGCATAATTTACATAATTCATGTTTTTAAGGTAAATCAGCTTCAAACTGACATTACTGCAAATCCGATCATGGATTATAATTATCAAATGAAAAAGAATATTATTTTTCAGGGTGTCTGTCTTGTCACTGACACATATGAGATTGTCAGTTGGTTAAGTCAGTTTGTTGACATCAATAATCACATTTTCTGTGATCCATAATAATCACTCTGTGCAGAATTGTAACTAAAATGTGTTCAAGTTGCAGAAATGATTAACTGTGGCTAATTTCATTACTTATTTGTGTAAGGGACTTTGACTGAATCCAGTGTATTTCATTACTTATTTGTGTAAGGGACTTTGACTGAATCCAGTGTCATCTCCAGTTTGACCTATGGCATTAGTCACATCACCCAGTCTGGAAACCATCTCAGTTAAAATGGCAGGAAGTGGATAGTTGACTACCTGAACTGACAAAGTGTGAGTACATTATTGCAGTTCACTAACATGGTGTATCAGTCTCTCAATGTCTGCTCAAGACTTTTAACATTTAATAGTAATAATTTTTCTTATTACTGATCCATTACAAATATACACCAGTCATTATACATTACATAACCTTGATGACATACACAAGTTTTATTGGCTGATGCTGACTCAACAGATCAAACTGTTCCCTTCTTCCTCAATAGATATCATACTTTCTAAATATAACTGGGTGCACTGCCGTGCCAAACACTTGGTTAGATGGTAAATTTTATTCATTTCCATTTTGTCAAAAACAAAGAAAGCAAAGACTTCTGCTCCCACATCCCCTTACCCCATGCAGCCATCACCACCTCACCCCATGCTGCCATAACCACCTCAACCCATGCTGCCATCACCACCTCACCTCATGCTGCCATCACCACCTGATCCCATGCTGCCATCACCACCTCACCCCATGC
>VKKT01000199.1:261418-282605 GCA_008038995.1 Haliotis laevigata
TGAAGCAGTATTGTGACTCAATCCTGAAGCAGTATTGTGACTCAATCCTGAAGCAGTATTGTAACTCAATCCTGAGGTAATATTGTGACTATATCCTGCAATGGTAATTCTGATCCAACAATGCAGGGTATATCTGATTCATATCTGTAGGGTATGTGTGATTGAACCTTGCAGTGAAATGTGTGATAATCCCTGGAGTGAAATGTGTCATTCAAGGCAGGTTCCATCAGTGTTCAGTGTCCATGATTCAATTATGAAATGTCCCTTGTAATCATGGATATAAATCTAATCTTCAGTGTTATCTGTTTCACAAAGAATGCCTTCAATGGCATTGGACCTACCAGTGACAACAGTTGCATGTGAGTTATGCCATGGAGAGTTATCTCCCTGTAAGCCACGCTTTGGTCCACGCTGCAGCTGAGGTGATTTGTTAACTGAAACAAAAGATGTTCTGATTATTTTATGTGTTATTTTACAGAATGTGTTTGACCAAGGTGATGAAGTTGCAGCTCTGATTGCTGCTGTCATTCACGACGTTGACCACCCTGCCAGAACCAATGCGTTCCTCATCAACGACAGCAACAGCCTTGCGCTTCTCTATAATGATGTGTAAGATGTCTCCATAAATAGCCTCTATCATATGCATGTTATACAATTAAACAACTGAGTGAGTGAGTGAGTTAGTTAGGCTGCCGCTGGAAACAATATTCTGGCAATATCGCGGCAGGGTACACCAGAAATGGGCGTTACACCATTAACCCTACCTTTAATGTTGAAATAGTCAGTTTCATGAAAATATTAATGATATTTGTATTTTCTACACATCAGAAAGGTCAAATTTGGAAATTATTTGAGAATTGTTTAAATTTTTTGGTATTCATTAAAGGACAACAGTCCCAAATTGTATAAAACTGCATAAAATAGCAGTGTTTCAGTAAAGGTATTTTTATTATCTTCTACGTTAGTGAAAGATTTATGAAAAATATTTCACATAAGTTGACAAAACATAATTCTTACATTGTGTTTTAGGGCTGTACTGGAGAATCACCATGCAGCATTAGCATTCCAACTCACACACAGGGACGAGAATGTCAATATCTTCAAGAACCTGGAGAGGTCAGTATATCTCATGTCATGACTCTGTACAATCATCATCCTTTATTCCAACAACATGTGGCAACAGGTGGCCAAGTTGTTTAAGTTGCTACAATAAACTATGTAGAGTTACTTCCCTTAATCATTCAAGGATTCGCTGGTCCTATATCCCATTAAGATCTCTTGTCTGTCAGCACCACTGTAACCTGTGCTTGTTCCTTTCACCAAGGGGAATGTCCACAGCGTCTTGGTCAGGAGGAAACGAGTGGCTCAGTGTTCAGTGTGTAGTTTTGGTAGCCCACTGGTCTGTGTTCTAATCCCAGACTCACCATCGTTACGGTCATTAGTTGTACAGAATACCCATGTTTCCAGGTTTAACAGTGATGGAAAACATAAGCTGCCTGAATCACTTTAGATAGTCCTCCCTATGACATATAGCTAGCATACTGTTCATAGGTTAAGTTGCCAGCAGTCCAGAGGAGGCATGATGGACTGCTCATTCCCCCATTTTTTAAAGCATTCATATGAATGAATCATTTCTTGGATCATTTCATTAAGTCTTGGCTTACAAATGCAAATAGGTCCCCAAAAGAATCATTTGCTTGCATCTACTTCTTTATTATTTTAAGCACACAACCCAACATTTTGAAAAGGCTGTACCTCCCCATCAGCGATAATCTCCAGGGTGTACGTTACGATCACTCTCCACTATACCCTGGATGCATCTGCTGCTTGGCCTGATGATTTCATTACCTCCCTTGGCTGGCTTTTTATCCAATCTGGTGTCTACGCTGGGAAGTTAAGCGAACCAATCACAACTCACTTTCACTTCTTAAATTATCTAACCGTTTAAACTTGGCAACACAATTGATGCAGAGGTACTCTGAAAGATGTAGAAGGAGTTCTTTTATTTATTTCGTCTGCGACCGCTATATTGTTGACACTGTCAATCTCAGATGTAACGGCGGCTTAGCTGATTGGCTACTGTGAGAATGCGGAGCGAGCAAAGAGAGGTAATATCATTATTGGGCCAAGCCGTGGATGCATCCAGGGTATAGTGGAGAGTGATCGTAACGTATACCCTCGAGATTATAGAGGATGGTACCTCCCTTCATAAATGTGAAAAAGCTGCCTTTGATTTGTATGTCACTGACTGTGTGACTGTTTACAGGGAGGAGTACCGGCAGATGCGGCACATGATCATCGACATGGTGCTGGCAACTGAAATGAAGCAGCATTTTGAGCATTTGTCAAAGTTTGTAAATAGTATCAACAAAAGTCCACTCCGGTCGGAGGAGGAGATGTCAGAGGTATGTTGAGTGGTTTTTGTATGTTGTGTACATGTATGTCATCTAAATCTAACAGTTCCAATTTGCTGTAGGACCAGTCTGATGATGATCTAGGCTAATGATTCAGTTAGCTTAAGTTTTTGTCTCAGAAACTCATTCTATGACTTAATATGACCAGTCTCCACCTTTTGTGAACTTCACATCTGTTCTATTGCAAAGCTGATTAAAGTCAAATCACCTTCTACAGTTTTTAAATATTTTTCTATTTTTTGAAATATCAACCAAGGCCTATCCAAATAAAGAAACCATGTCTGAGTGGAAAAGAGCCATATTAAAACATTTTTGTTTGTATTTGTGACATATATTCAAAACTGTTTTGTTTTACTAATCGATGTAAACATTGGTATGTCCTGTTGTTGTTACAGAGCAGTCACACGTCATATGAAACTCCGCTGTCCGTGGCCCAGCTGTCTACCCTGGAGAACCGCACCCTCATTAAGCGGATGTTGATAAAGTGTGCTGATGTCTCCAACCCAGTACGCCCCATTGATATGTGTGTTGAGTGGGCCAAGAGGATAGCTGAGGAGTACTTCAGTCAGGTAGGTGCTCCTGCATTCAGTATGTCGCAATATCTGATTTAATTAGCAGAGAAACATATTCTATTTTCCTTTTTGAAGTCATTCATTGTTGATTAAACACCAGTAAATGTATCAATGATGGACGACCTTAAGATGTAAAAACAGACACAATTTATTTCCATTTTACCATGACTGAAAAGCTTATTTTTAAAGTTGGCTATTGGGCTGGCACACTTTCACAGCAATGATGTGGTCTTCAAATTTAACCATTTATATTAGATTTTTTTTCAATGTCAGGGTAGATTATAGGTCTCAACACCAGGGTGGTAAGAAATCATCATGATACATATACATATGTATATAACCAAACGATCATTTAACATGGCATCAAGTCCAACTTACTCGCTGCAGATTTGGTGTAGTTGTAGTTGAAGCTACAACATTGTACAATATGTTCCTAATAAACAAGAAAACCTCAAACTTACATAACATTATTATTTTCTGACCAGTTTTGACAACCATGACATATTTAATTACTGGTCAGATTCTCATTCCTATTCCAGACTGACGAGGAGAAGGAGCGGAAGCTGCCAGTGGTGATGCCGGTGTTTGACCGCAAGTCCTGCAGTATACCCAAATCTCAAACTAGCTTCATTGATGTCTTCATCCAGACCATGTTTGAAGCGTGGGATCGTAAGTGCTGTCATTAAAGTAGAAACATACAACAGGATATATAAGTTCAAGTACTGTGATTGTTGAATGACCTGAATGAGAGCATGAACAGGTCAAGGGATCATGGGTACTAGTAACCCTAATCTCACGGTACTACAGTTTCCAATTGTTGTAATTTTCATAAAGGCAATTCAACAGGTGTAACTGTTTTTCAGAATATTTGTAAGTACCGATTATCGGTTACTGTGTGAAACTTTATTCTTGCAGTAGAGATTGCTGATTCAAGCTATTGTTCACATTATAACTGGAATTCTTAAAAATTTGAAAAATAGATCCTTGGATAGTTAGAGATGGAAAAGTATTTGTTTTACAATATTTTAATTAAATCTAAATTTTGAGGTAGATGAAACCATGACGTGAAACTACATTTTTTTTGTTTCGTGACTGGTCAGAGTATTTTGTCACTTCCTATATTCACCGATCTTGAAGGAATTTTAATAACTGAAATCAGCTCTGCTGAAACAATATAATTTTCTAAAAGATATTTGAATAAAATCATTTTGCATGACTAATGTTGAGTGGATCCTACAGTCAGGCATGTGTCTTGTATTGCAGAATTCAGTGACATCCCAGAACTGATGTCCCATCTCCATGACAACTACAAATACTGGAAGGACAAGGAGGACAGTGAGAAGGAGGAGATGGAGAAAGAGGGGGAAACTCAGGACCACATCATCCAAGATGACTGCAGTGAACAGGACACCATAGATGATGATTCGGGCAAAACATGATCCAGCCTCCATCTCCATAGCAACACGTCTTACTTACCTGAAGAGAGTGCCACATTTGATGGCAGTCATTTTCTAGTCGGCTCAGGAGGATATTTTCACCTCACAACTGATACAACTACTAGCCTAGATACTACTTGCCCATAGCTATCATGTATCTGGGAGGTAATATTTCTGTGAAAAATGGAAACTGAAGTTGTTCTTGTGCGAGTGCCAGTTGTTTTAATTCTTGAAGGAAGCAATGCTGAAATTAATATCCATTTTTCAAAATGCCAACAGGAAGAATGAAGTCTTTCAAGAGTGATGGACTTTTATCAAGGAAATATTTTATTCCATCCAAACATTTACCAGACCAAGAACTGCACAAATTTGGAGAAAATACTAGTGACCTAGAAATGGGCTGTGTTGGATCAAGACAGGATCTTTCCTTGACAAGTGTTCCATTAAACGCAATACCTATTGTGAAATGTGATTGTATAAATTGTTTGAAGGAGTTTATATATATATATATATATTTGTGAATGTACATTCTTCCCGATCCCTCCATGTTGGAGCAACTGGTTGTATTGCGTCCGTTGTGGAGACAGACGTGTAGGCCTCATGATGGACCTGCTGCTGGTACCTGCATTTACTGAAACAGTCATGGTTAGGACAGACTGTGATGACGTCACAGTGAACACGTGACACACACTCTAGGTAGCACCCAGGATTGGACATCATGTCATTACCTGTCATCACAGCTACGGTCTCTGTTCCAGATATGGACTTATGGATTTAAGTAAATTACATTCGTTTTTATGAGGAGGAAGGCCAAGTATTTTGTCTGATGATATTTATTTTGAAATTCATTCCAGGATAAGGAGACGTCTTCGTCATGGTCACTAAATCAAGTGGGCAATATTTCAGTGAATTGTGATCCTTGTTCCTTTTTATGTCCTGTGATTACACAGGTAAAATACTGACTGATGATGCAAGCAGATTAGGGTATACAGGTATGCTAACGAACTACCCAGACTGTACTATATCTATACTGATTTGTCAGGCTTTGTCTTTAATGCTGGCAATGTGATATGGTTATGGGGAGTCCTGTAGTAAAAGCACTGATTTGACATGCTGAAGACCCAGGTGTAATTTCCCAATTAAGGTCAGTGTATGTAGCTCATTTTCAGAGTTCTCAACTGTAACATGACAGGAATATTGATAAAATGTCCAAAGAGCAAACACTTTTAAACACAGATATTATAAGACAAGCATGATTAGTGAATTTAGAATGGAAGGAAACCATTTCACAAATTAGAAACACAACTCTCTGGAATAATCAAGGGATATGTATCATAGTTAATATTTGGCTGATAAAAAAAATAGAAATACTCTTTTAGCTAAATCTCTGTGAACTGTAAAAGTGAAAGGACTTTATTAGAGGACCTAATACAGACTATGTAGTCTTCTACCTTACCGTATGGGCATGGAAGAGATGGACAGTCCACTCTGTGCCGCATACCACACATGTGCCAGTCTCAGGTCATAAAGTGATGTCATTATTTTGGTCAGTAGAGCATATTTATGAAATATTAATTTGGGAATATTTAACTTCATTGATGCATAATTCGGGAAGATGTCACATCTGTACAAACTTGCTAGAACTTTGGGGCATATTATGATTCATGTGTTATTTAACCTTCTCAGGTGGATATGTTAAAATTGTGCATTCAATGTTTGAAGATTAATATGATATTAATCTGTTTGCATAAGTAATATGGACTTGTTTTATGGTTGAACATTTAAGAACTAATTTCTACATGTTATCTATTCATAGTGCTCAACTACAGCAATCTAAAGTATGTAGACCTTTAATGAACACCCATCTGATGTCTGTCTGTAGGTGGTCAGAGTCAGGTATTTCTGCAGGGATTTGTATTCACCAACTTTCTGTAATAGGGTTAATAATGCCCTCATTTCACAGGTTTCCAGATTAATGAATCCTATATACTGACTGATGTGCCATTGTGTATGTCTAGACAATACCAACAGTAATTGCTGGTAAGGCACTTAACAAGTCTACATTGGATCAAAAACAGTACCGGTACTTGTGTTTTAAATTATTGAATTGAACTGAAGGATTAGGATATAGAAGGATTTCTGATAGGTATAATTCAGTTGACCATTACTCCGGCCAGTGTTTGAAACAGGCAGGTGAGAATGGAGAGGTGAGGAGTGTTGTTTTCAGTGAATGAGTTTATACCTGGGTTATGAATATATTTTATCTCTTACAACAAAAGGTATGGTGTGAGTTGTTCTCAGCTGGCTGTGCAGAGTTGCCTCCCTTAGCAATGTAAGAGTTTGCTAATCATAGTTTTCATTCCCAGATTCACCTTGATTACGATCCTGTCTGCCAGCACTAGTCTGTGGGTTTCACCAAATGGTAAATGATTATGATATAACTGATATACTGTTCAGTCCGAAACCCCAATCACTCACGACAACATGAAACTAAGTTGCATTTATTGCCAGCCAAACATACTTCACAATTTTCTGCAGATGTTGTGAATACAATGCAATTATGTATGAGCAGTTTTCTAACTGCATGAGTGCCCCCACTCTCTGGCCATTGTAAAGGACACCTGTAAGATTGTGTCTGGGCACTTGTTCTATATACATATGTTACCTTGAAGATCATCCATGGTACAACCTTTTGATACCTTGCCAACTGCAGTCAATCCAATGATTTGTACATGTGTAAACATGGCACCCTAAATTATTTTTGTTGGTACCTTTCCCAGTTCTATCATTGATGTTTTTCTGAGGGTAAATTTCAAATGATTAGCATTAGAGAGTATTTTTATAGGTTGTTTCTATGTGATTGTAAATTTATTAATCATCTGTCTTGTAAATGAAAAAGGTGATATGTATGTATAGATATTTCAAAGCATCAATTTTTTACATGTTATTTTATCCACTGTTTTTAGTTAAGCATTCTTGAAGTTCATAATATTAGAATGCTCATGTCATGGTGACAGTACGATATTGTTACATGAGTTGTCAGATTGTCAGCGTGTTCAACAAAATACCTACCCTTTTATACCTTCAATTTCATTCTCCAACAGCCATGAAGCTCATGAATATGTTTATTACAGTTACGATGTTTGGGACTCATTGCGCCCAGTCCTCATTTTTACATCACTGATATATTTCACGTAGAACTGATTTACTACATTGATGTTCATGAGTTTAGGGGTGAAATGATAAACTTATGTACATTATGTCTTCATATTATATTTGTGATGGATTACAAGCTGGTAAATTAATATTTAGACCACACACTGTACAGATAATCATTAGTTTGTTGTGAATGATATTTGTGGTTGTTATTTAAAGGATGATATTTTTCATTAACTTAAGATATTATTTAAGGAGGGTTTTAGAAAATTAATCTCCTAGTTACCCTCTCAACATGGGATGTTTGGAACTGTTTGAGAGACATTCTAGAAGTTGTAAACAACAGGAATGACCAATCTTTATGGAAGATCAGTTCGGTATAGATGCTTATATCAAGCATGAAAAAGTATCTATACCAAAACGTCACTATTGCACAATAAGAAGTTACACATGTTATATTTGGGATTACACTTTCTTAGTAAAGTACAGATTCTAGTACTTTTGAGGGGTTGAGTCCCATCCGGGAATCTGCGGTGGCTGAGCGGTCTAGGTGTCTGATTTTGTGTGCTGGATATTAGGTGCCTGACTCTGAGGGTGTGGGTTCGAATCCCGGATGGGACTCCACCCAAAAAACGTACTAGAATCTTTACTTTACTAAGAAAGTGTAATCCCAAATATAACATATGTTACATTTGACCTCTTTATAAAATGGCATTGTGTATTTCATAATAAAGAAGTTGATCATCCATAAACACTTGTCATTCCTATGGGCTGTTTTGCACCTACGTCTACCAAAGAACTCCAACACCAAATAATCAATATTTGGCACCTCATCAACATTTGTTTCACATTATCAGTTACAGACAAAAACATGGAGGGAGGATCTTTAAAACTTGGAACAAACAAGCATGCCTTTATGTGCTTCCTTAAATCTATCGTCACTAGTGATGTTTTCATATGACTACACTTACCCGTCATGGCCTATGACACATTTAGTGTAGTCGTATTTGAAACATCACTTGTTCTTTAACTCCTTCCGTTTGTAGGAATCATTCTGCTGCTATTGTCTCAATCTCAGCACAGTAATGCCAGTGTGTTATGGGACTGTATCATGGTACAACAGTACTGGTACATAAACTGATCATTTCACCCCTAATGATATTAGTCTGTGATAGTGTTTATTTGTAAATAATGTTTTTTCTTAATTCTGACTGTTTGCTTAATGTCTGCATTTGCCATGAAGCCTGAATCAAGGGTTCAACCTTTGACCTCTTAAGTTGGATTTGCATATATATGTATCGTGGTCCGTTCTGACATGTGATACTTTAGTTAATGTCCAGGACATGCGCAACATCAAAAGTAGGATGCGACCAACATATCTCATGGGATGTAAAGAAAATATTTATGTAGTTATCATTAGGCCAGACCAATTTTATTTCTTGTTTTACGGATCTGCCTGTCGTATTTTTTCAAGAATAAGAAAAAAACAAAAAAACATTTCCCCCACTCAAAACATAAAATCCTAATGTTTTTATAGGCCAAAAATGTAAACTTACAGAAAAAGTTTTTTGGGATCTTTTTTGCCCCATATACACTTCATAACTTTCCAAAAGTAAAATACTTTGAGTATTTAGAAGGAATATTACTTTGGCTGGTGATTTTATTTTTATTTTTTCCCCCTCCTCCTTTAGGTTTTCTGAGGACAAAAATCCGTAAAACAAGAAAGATGTAAAACAATTACAAAATAATATTGTATATCTTCAGATGAGTTGGAAATCTGCATACAGTGGACGCATTCTAAACCGGCATTTGTTGGGACCGGCAAATAATGCCGGTATAGAAGGCATGACGGTTTAGAGAACTTTTCCCTTTTTAACCGAGAATGATCTTCCGTGTGTCGTAAAACCGGATTAGAGGGAAAGTAAATGATCATAAGTTAACTAGCTTCTGCCGGGACCATAATCTGGTGCCGATATTGAGAGCATGCCAGATTGAAGGGCTGCCGGTTTAGAGGGCTTCCACTGTATATATTTAACATTTCCCTATGTAGTTTGGGTCCTTGGGTCTTTGATATTTTTTTCTGTAGTATATTGAGGACTTTTCATCTTAATTTTAAACAATGTCATATTTTAACATTATGAGTGAGTGCTGAACCAACACATGAACCTGACTGTTAAGTGTCCGGTGCAAGCACCCACTTATCAGTCATCCTTAGACACTGATTGTGTGGAATATGGTAGTTTGACATTTAAAATATCACAAGCAGTATGAACCTCATATATTAATACACCTGAAGATATGTATATATACATTTATATGATTGTCCACTTACTATGAGAAAACAACATACATGTTTTATGCATTATTAATCATATCAACTGCATTACTATACAATTTATTCCAGTGTTTTACAATATAAGTTTCAATAAGCATGGATGGTCTGAACTTGAAATCATGCTATGATCCTATTAAACACACTGGATGATAATATACTACAAACACTGATAGTAGTAAATAGCTTCAACAGACAAATGGAAATTTTTCTACTCCTTATATGTAAAGTGGCATAGTGTCAAGATTACAAAAGTTATCTTTGTTTCTAATGACATTCTGTAGTGAATCCTCTTTGTTCTCTGGGAAAGTCTATTCTCATGGCCAAGAAAACCAAGTAATGTTTGTAAAGTTCCAATGGTGTGCATGAAACGTTGTTTATACTTCTATGCCAGTAGGGAAGAGAAACTGAAAATTTATAGGATAACTCTAAGAATGTATATTAAACCCTTAACAGATTGCATGTTAATGCCAGAGACTGCTTTAGAGATGATCCAGCACTATGAAGATCTTCCTCTGCGACATACAAGGCACATGCTGATAACACACCCTACATGATTATGGACAAATGACGATCAACGACTCTCGTCACAATGCCAGTACAGTTGGTTTGGCATCTCTCATAAGACAACTATGTACACTCTTAGGAATGATCTGGAAATGACGTATGACAAAGGTTTCAGCTCACTTGGTTCCAGGGTCTCCAAGCCCTCTTAAGAATCACTCAAGGTTGATCATCTCTGATGAGAATGTACGTGGTTTTGTTAAACCCTTGGATGAGTTTTGGTTCAGCAGCTTCAGCTGGGGACTTAACAACAGTCAGAGCAGTGGAAACATCTCACA
Source organism: Haliotis laevigata (assembly GCA_008038995.1). NCBI lineage: Eukaryota > Metazoa > Mollusca > Gastropoda > Lepetellida > Haliotidae > Haliotis > Haliotis laevigata. Next base: position 272,171 of record VKKT01000199.1, read on the forward strand.
CTCCTCCCAAATGAGGGCAAACTCTGTTTTGTCAGTGTTCTGGGATTACAAAGGAGTCGTACTACGGATTATCTAAAAATGCTAGACCATTAGTGGCCAATAAAATGCTAGAGCAAATGTACAAGCATATCCAGGCCAGATGCAGAAGCAGCTCAAGGTGTTTTCTCCTACCAGGACAATGCACCTGTGCGTAAGTCTGTTGTCGCCCATGGCTGCAATGCATGACTGTTGCTTTGAAGTCATTGAGCATCCTCCTTTTCACCAGTTTTGGCACTGTCAGAATCCTGTCTCTTCAAAAACGAAGAAAGAAATGAGTGACGAGTATCAGGCACAATGTGGTGACATTTTTTCTCCTGCGGAGTACTATTACACCATCTGGTATTACACTTCTGGTAGAAATGTAGACAAGTAGGTCTAGTGGATAGCTTGACCCAGACCACAACAAGGGCCTGTCTAGACAAGTAGGTCTAGTGGATAGCTTGACCCAGACTACTACAATAACCTGTCTAGACAAGTAGGTCTAGTAGATAGCTTGACCCAGACTACTACAATAACCTGTCTAGACAAGTAGGTCTAGTGGATAGCTTGCCCCAGACCACAACAATAACCTGTCTAGACAAGTAGGTCTAGTGGATAGCTTGCCCCAGACCACTACAAGGGCCTGTCTAGACAAGTAGGTCTAGTGGATAGCTTGATCCAGACCACTACAAGGGCCTGTCTAGACAAGTAGGTCTAGTGGATAGCTTGACCCAGACCACTAAAAGGGCCTGTCTAGACAAGTAGGTCTAGTGGATAGCTTGCCCCAGACACTATAAGGGCCTGTCTAGACAAGTAACTCTAGTGGATAGCTTGCCCCAGACCGCTACAGGGGCCTGGCTAGACAAGTAGGTCTACTGGATAGCTTGATCCAGACCGCTACAGGGGCCTGGCTAGACAAGTAGGTCTAGTGGGTAGTCTACAAAGGACCTGATTAAAAACATTAAGTTTGATATACCCTTTCAGCCATTCATTCTTGTGTGATAAGCAGATTTTCGTTTCAATGTTTGAAATATGTGAGGTGTTGTTGACATGCTCTGAGGGTGAGCTATGTTTAAAATATGTGGTGTTGTTGACATGCTCTGAGGGTGAGCTATGTTTAAAATATGTGAGGTGTTGTTGACATGCTCTGAGGGTGAGCTGTGACTATGGGACAGGTAGTGGAGGAGGGCCACTAACTCAGGCACTATGCAATAACAAGACACCTATACAGGAATCTTGACAATCACGTAGTATTACATGCACCCCTGGACACAGTCATGTCCAAAGGGGAGACTTAAGACATGGATTAAGTGCAAGAAGTTTGGCTACCTATGAACACAGACATCAATTGGGGCTGGACAAATAGACCATTCAAAAGTGTATTTGCGAATTTTGATTGTCATAATAACTGTTGCTAATATAGGAAAGTTGAGTGAGTAAATATTGATTAAAGCCGCATCAGCAATTTTGCAGCTATTCATTGTGATTAAAGGAATGGATGTTTTTCATCACCAAATACTGTTTATAGGAAATAGCTATCTTTAGGCATTAATTTGACACACGTTTTAAGCCTATTTGCTGTTATCCAATATTTTCCCATATATATAGGCACATACAACCTTTGATCAGTAAATACAACAATAAATGGCACACTTCAACTGTTAAAGATTTTATCACTGTTAACATATGAAAATATGGATCCTTTTCTGTTGCTGTTCAGATTTTAATATTACTTTAACATATATTTGATATTTGTAAAGATATATTATAGAATCTATTTTTTCTTAATTGTTACAATTTCATTTCTTCTTTGATATGAACAATAACAACAGTACTGGTTTTTCAAATATTGTCTTCAAATGGCCAATGTCTTGAAACCTGACAAACTCAAACAGTATGACAGCTATGGTATTGTAGAGACATGTCATAAAAGATTTGTACTTATAGATATATATATATTTTCTGGGAAACAAGAGGGCAGTATTGACTCTGTATGGTCAGTGGACTCTGAAGACATTGACCAGTGGGTGGGTTACACATCATCTCGGTTCATGTCCGTCGACAGCTACAGTGGACAGTAACAATCTGCATGGATTCATGTAGAGCTAGGGCTGCTACTTAACAAGCAAATATTGTGCTGTCATTTTGTTGAAATAAACCTATGTTATTATGTTACATTGTTGTGTACATATGGCATATGTAATTATAAAGTATGTATGTTGTATTATAATTAAGATTTGAAAATGGTTATTAACTAAAGTGTTGTTCATACATGACGTGTTTTTGTTTTGCCTTGTTTTACTCAACCTGATTTCAAGTGGGCTTGGTTTAATGCTCCTGAGATCAGTACTTAACCTATCCTATTATAGACTGACACGTCATTGTATCCCAATTGCGTAGATAGATTCTCATGTTGATCACTGGATTGTGTGGTCCAGACTTGTTTATTTACAGACCCCTGCCATATAGCTGGACTATTGAGTCCAATGTTCATCACAAAACAAACCTGTCATGTTAATCACTCCTCAACTAAACAAGGAGGTTCAAATAAATGTGGGGATGCATTCATGGACAGAATTATCCCTATAACGTTTGTGAATATACACCAGAGGTAAAGAATGAGTCATATAGATACACACCCGACTCCGATTTCTCGAAACAAACTTAGGTCTTTACTCAAATTTCAAACTGAGTTTGACAATTTGAAACAGCTGAATTTTTAACTCAGCTGCAGTTTAAAAATACAAAAGGCCAAATACTTAAGTAATCTATTCACCAAACTCAAATTGTCTACTACATTTGAGTTTAATATTGATTTCAGTTCAACAATGGGAAATGTGTTTTCTCAAATTTGAGTAAAAACTTAAGTCAAAACACAGTCTTAAGGTTGTTTCGAGAAATCGGGGCCTGGGTGTGTAATCAATGTAATATGGTATTAAGACACTTGACGACATGCCCTCTGTTACAGGCTGCAGGCATGTACGCGTGAAATGTGATTTTACTGTGTATGTTAACACTCTCCTCCCTCCACCCATCTACCTACCTGTAACACCCTGTGAAGGTCCGGGCTCGATTTGGTTTTCAGCAACCCATGCACAATTGTCATAAGAGGTGACTAAGGGCTGACTTGGTTGACACGCCATTGTACTTCATGAGTAGATCAATGCCTATGTTGTTATCAATGGATTGTCTTGTCTAGCCTTGACTATTTACAGACCGTCCCCATATAGTTGTACCATATATATCTCCAACAAAACATGAACTGTAAAGGTTTGAGTGATGTGACAGGTCAGCACACACTGCTGCAAGTGCTGCACACTTAGCACTTTGGTGAAACACCAGTCTGTCAAACAGACCCTGAAACAAATTTATCCAAGAAAGACCAGGCAAGTCTGGAATATATGGCAAGTCTAGATTTCTAGAGTTTCATGTCTGAAAATGAAAGTCTCTGGGCTCCTTTTCATTACATTTTATGATTATAATTTAAGAACTGTTCTTTTTTAAAATATGTTCGTTTTAGAGACTAGATGTAAGTCTAGTGAAACCCGAAAGAATGAGTCTTGTGACCGTGACAAACACAGTATTGAAGGGTGCGAAGAAATGCTAACAACGTATCAGTGTATTCCAGGCATGTATCATCAGGGAGACAATCACAATGCCAATTTGTGCCCCCCTTGTTCCTGTGTCTCTGTTAGGGTGAATGAGTGGAAACACTGCTATCTTTCCAGCCATACCTCAGCAGCCTGTAACTAATAGTCTGGACCAGGAAAACCACCTGCTAAATCGTGAGCAACAGTCAGCTATTCCACTCCTTATCCCAGCTTCTCATGACCAGCATGAGCTATTGGGACTTCTTGGGAATAATCAGGTTTCTTAATAATATACATCTGTGCTTAAAATAAGCACCACCCTGTATTTTTACAAATTAATTTTGTCTGAAATGAAATTCTAAACTCTTTCCCAAAAATAACCTTTATAATTTGATAGAACAAGCATTTAACATTTCAAAAATGAAAACATCATTGAAATTACCATGTATTCTAATTAGGATAATTGCCTATATTTAAAACAGGTGTTTTTCTGTCCTAAAACAAGTAACCTTACTTTTAAAAGTGAAAGTAATAATTGATTGTTGTGTGGCCTATAAATTAATTATTTATTGTGAATGGATGAAAGTTTGTAAACAAAGCTTTAGGAAAAGTTAGTCAAACTGAAACAAAAGGAAAATCTAAAAATGCAGTAAAAGTTGCTTTACAAACAAACATTTTACCTGTAATTATCAGTATCCCGCAAGAAGTATTTATTCATTACAATAAACTCAAATTTATTCCGAAATCTTATTAATGTGGCCTTATTCACTTATTGTCAATTAGCAATCTGAATTGTTGGAAAAAGGTCTGAATCTTTGACATTCTGGTTCTTCCTGATTATGCATAATTAAACTTACTTGATTTGTAAATGTCATCTTGGTATATAACAGAATTGTTATTTTTAGTCAAAACTTAATTTAATTGTGTAGTTTCAGCAGGAAAGGAATAGTTATTGTGGGTAAAAGTTCAGTCCCATCACATTTTCATCAACATATTCTTTCATAAAGAATAGAAAAGGTTATGGTATTTGTAAAACTGTCAGTCGATAAAGTTTATTTAACTACAGGTTGATTAAATTGATGGCTATACCCTAACTTTTCTGTAGCATCACATCTTATTTTCAAAATATGGTGGTGCTTAATTAATGCACGGGTGTATATGTACGTAATTACATATTCGCAACATTTGTTTGTTGTTCAACAATACACTCAGCATTATTCCAGCTACACTCAACATCCAGCTACACTCAGCATTATTCCAGCTAAACTCAGCATTATTCCAGCTACATGATGACTGCCTGTAAACAACTAAACTCTGGATCTGACACTCCTGTGATTTACAATACATGTGCGCCTTGCCAGGATATACTGAATGATTATCCGAGTCTGGCCTTCATCCCTTGTGATCAGCAAAAAAATTCTTCAACAGATTCCCACATCATAACACGCACGATAGAATCTTTACAAAACTTTTATTCCAGAGATTAGAAATGATCTGTCATTTGAGCACATGACATATATAGATCCCGTTAACAATGGTCCAAAGTAAAACTGGCTGACCCTTAAACAAATAAATAAAATTCCTCTTGTACATAGCATCCAGGAAGACACAACAAACATGGAACACATAATATGGCTGAACAAATTCTAAAATAACTCATTCAACAAGTTTCCAAATTTTATTACGCTAACAGATTAGGAAGAATTGAAAACTGTAAATGCAGTCGTGTAGTGACAGTATTGATTGCAAATAGTTGATAGTATATTCATTCATAACCATTTCTTTCAATGCTATTTTGGGTTCCATGGTGCACCACTGCCAGCATGCTGAAGACACCAGGGCCTGCTGGATGAAATGGACACAATAATGGACGCTTTCACACATCTGTTGTGAACCAATGGCTCTTTGGTCACATCAGGTACAGAGGATTTACACGTTTTGTTGAGACTGTAGTTAGTATTGCATATATGTTTTTAATTTATAGTTAGCTGAAAGTAAATTTCAAGTACAGAACCTGTAACAATGAATATACCTGAATATAGGGACAACTTCTGTTCTCTCAAGTTCACAAATATATATGCACACTCTCACAAGTATCCAAAGTATGAGGCTTTCAAACAATCATTTCAATGGTCATAAAGTGAACTGACCGACACACATTATTGAATAAAATACGTCTGTCTGAAAGTAAACTTGGTAAATTGGCTAACAAAAAATATGGAATAGAATTTCCTGGCTTTTTCAATAAAAGTATTCCTAAATAGAAGTAACGCCTCACACCTTGGACATCCCACACAGTGAGGGCTGTTTTCTAATCAGCTGCTTTCTTTTCCACTGCAAATGGTTTTTCTACTGCAATGCTTCCACTCTCTGCAATTATAACATCCTTGGCTGGCTTGTCTCCGGGATTGGTTTTGACATTTTCAATTTTACGCACCACTTCCTACAGAAGAAAAACAGATGAACTTGTACAGGTCTACTTAATGATTTCTGACTCATGTTAAACATTTCCTCTGTGGAAGAAATATATCCATGTTTGACAATGTTGACTGGTGCAGAAACACTAAGGAAAGTCAAACTTTCAACACAGATAAATCCTGTAGTTCATTTTGCAATATCATTGATAATCATGAAAATGCTCTGTTTGGCATTTTAGAAGTGGTCAAGTAACCAAAACAGGTAAGACACTTTATGGATGACAACTACTTAATAGATATAGATTCTTATACCGTAGTCAAGCATGATAATATAATAATATAGCTCATCTGTAATGTGCTTGACTCCACAACACTTGGCCATGCTCTCAGCACTAACAGTAAGAAGCGAAACATGATGAAAGGGGAATGTCTCTATAGTCTGTTTGCAGTGAAAATGTACCGATGAATTTCTCTTTAAACAAAAAGGTAAATCAAATAAAATGAAATTAAGATTGCAAATCCTCATAATTTTACCTTGCCAATTGAACATTTAAATCGTTTAACAAACGATCATAGTTTTAATTCGCTATTACTGGTTTGTAATACAGGGGGTATATAGAATGGTTCTTCAGAGTTCACTGGACACTTAACTACCACTACAAACACTCCTTAGCTCACTAAATAACAACTTAACCTTCAAAGACTTAGGTATATTGCTAATCAAAATTGGCCTCAAAGTTTCCATATCTTTCGGTCATAATCACCCTCTTTGATCGAACACTAAATGGCCTGGCGGGCCTGTTTACGAAATATGTTTAAGGTTGGGAAAGCACACATAAAATCATCATGATGTAGTACTTCGCTCTTCCTTGACAATGGCATGAAAATGTATACTGAAATGACACATGAAAATAAAATAAAGACATTGTCATCCATAAATTGCCTTACCTTACATAATCATGAAAAAGTACAGAATAATTGTTTGCTGATCCTCAAAGACTTCAGTTTGACTACAATTACACTTAAAAGTTCAAACTGGCTCTTGATGAATTTGTGATATTGGACAAAATGAACAGTCAAATTTCTAGTGTCAAGTCATGACAGGTTTGGCAACACACTGTTGTACAATAGAAAGCACTGACCAGTGTTGGAAGGTTTGCCAGTACACTGTAGTACAAGGTATGACACTCTCCAGTGTTGACAGGTTTGGCAATAAGGAAGGACAACAATGTATTGATGACACTGTAGTACTATGGACAACAATGTCCAGTGTTCACAGGTTCGGCTATACATTCCATTGTAATGTACCAGGTCTCTATTATTACATATGGGTATTTATATAGCAATATAGTCCATTCAATCTAAATGCATGCTCAAAGCGCTCTGTTTACCCTCGATCACTGGTTGTCAATCTCGACGGCACATCATATTTTTCAATCTCAACTCCCTGGGGAGTATACAACTCGTGCAGCCACTAGGCACACCAAGTTGATTTCCCATCCTAATGAGCGCCAGGGGTGAAGCAGCGCTTTATAAAATAAGCGCCGGGCCTCTAATAAGCGCTCAATTGCGCAAATCGATGCTCATGCTGTTGATCACTGGATTGTCTGGTCCAGACTCGATTATTTACAGACCGCCGCCATATAGCTGGAATAGTGCTGAGTGCGGCGTAAAACTAAACTCACTCACTCACTCTAATAAGCGCTAGGTATGTTTTGTATAAATGTCTTTGTCCTTGATCCAAACATACATTTATTAAAGAATGGTCCCTAAATTTGACGTAACGCTCATTAACGATTAATTACAGTACACCCAGTAAGCGCAATAAGTGTCGGATCTCCAATAAGTGCCAGGCAGTTATTAGAAGAAACATGGTACCTCAACAGCACTACCTACCTTGTTTGAGAATGTGTTGCTGACAATAACACCACATTTTTGTGATACAATGAATCTATATGGGAAATCAGAAACAGAAATGAGAGGTCCCTCAAACCTGTCAACACTCATACCCATAAAAATGCTTACTTACACCTGCAATCATACACAGCAGCATATACCTGGAATACACAATAACATACACCTCCAATAACTCAAAGCAACAAACACCTGCAATCACACACCTGGAATACACAATAACATACACCTCCAATAACACAATGCAACAAACACCTGCAATCATACCAGCAGCATACACCTGAAAACACAATAACATACACCTCCAATAACACAATGCAACAAACACCTGCAATCACACACATTAGCAAGACCAGTCAGGACACTCACCATTCCTTCAACAACTTTCCCGAAAACAACGTGTCGTCCATCCAGCCAGTCAGTCTTCTTGACTGTGAGGAAGAACTGTGAACCATTTGTGTCCTTGCCAGCATTAGCCATCGACAACCAGCCTGCTCCATAGTGCTTCAGCTTGAAATTCTCATCAGGGAAGCGATCTCCATAGATGCTCTTGCCTGGATGAAAGGACATTATAGTCTCAATGCAGGGAATTATCTGGCTATTCTCAGAAGCAGATACACAAATCTATTGAAAATGTCCATTACAATTAAGTAGTAACTGTGTTGGAATAATTTCCAAATCAGAATATTTCATTCCAATTTTGCAAGGATGACTTCTCAAAAAAGAAAAAAAGACCTTGCTATTTCATAAAATCCACCTCTAAAATATCTGACTTTGAGAATGTATGATGGAATATTCACAATAACTACATACTATTCCAGGTATTTGTGTCTTAAAAATGTTTTGAATAATAATTCAGTCACGTCAAAGCATGACATCTCAGTTTGGGGAAAGGACCCAAACAAGCAACATTGGTGAACGTCTTTAGCACATGTATGAGCACATTCCCGTGCATGACCAAATAAACAACTAATCCTCAGTTACCAAGAGTCCATTCTGACATGATGAATACCCTGGATCTCGTGACCTCTGCTATTCAATCAACAGTCTTTCTAAATGAGAATGCACACAGTGTCAACAAGTACCTCCGGTTCCATCTCCGCGAGTGAAGTCTCCTCCCTGGATCATGAAGTCCTTGATAACCCGGTGGAACTTGCTGCCCTTGTAGGTTAGAGTCTTTCCTCCATCCTGAAATTGACACAGTTACAATACATTACAGAAGCAAAAGAACAGCAACAGAAAAATCCTATCTGGTATCCTGGACGCCAATATAAAAGACATTTTTTCCCATGTGCGCCTTATATTTTGATGTAATATAGTTTGTCTTTTAATACACCCAGTATTAATCGAGGGTAACCTCCCTTGCTCCAGCGCCACCTGCTTCGTCCTACTGAACCCCAGCAACCATGTGCATACATAAAGCTACAGCATTTAAACTTCGGTTTTGAGTGTCCTTTTGCGATCCCACAGAGTAAGACCAAAAGAAGCAGATGGAGAGAAGGGATATTGATGACACAACTTATGGACGACTTAACATGGCTGTCATACTGACAGAGTAGCAAGGTGTGAAAAGCATGGATGCACCACCAAGGCCAAGTTTGTTGTAACCTGAAAATGACTTGTCAGTGAATGAAAGATGCATGAGAGAATCACAAGATTAACGAACTCTGCACGTGAAGAACTAGGAGGAGATCGAATGGTCTCCCAGGAGAGATCATGGGTTCTGTGATACCTCCTGAGTAGTGAGACATAGGCTATGACAATGGGTTTCATACCATGTCTAAACTTTGAAAAAAAACCTGTATATAGTTATGAAAAATAAAATGAAATACAATTAATGGAAACCACCGCAAGGTGGTAAAAGCATTATATGTCAGTAAGCCTATTTCTATATTATGGTATCATGCCATTTGCACTTGCAAATTTGCACAAACCTTTGGTAATTATTTTCACATTTCATAGCAGATTGAGAATGAAAATGTTGAAACACCAAACTTCACAAAGCTGTTTCATTACAGCCTGTAAATATATCAGCATAGGACAGGCATATCAGGTACCAACATGGCAGGTTATCGAGATAAACACACTATCAGCCAAGCCAAAACTTGGGCTTCCATTCCCCACTTTGCTCATCTCAGCCTTACTGCAAGCAGGATATTCCAAGCGTCCAAATTCTGGTATCCCAACTCTGGCACTCTTACAGAAGCCTGATAAACCGTTCACAAAACTTGACAGCTCTTACCTCAAAACCTTCAGCCAGTGACTTAAAATTCTTGACGGTTTTGGGGACCGTTTTTCCAAAGAGACCAATAACAATTCTTCCAGCTTTCTCCCCGCCAATGGTAATGTCAAAGTAGACCTGAAGAGAACAGTAATAAATTATGTTCTGATGTATGTAAAAATAAACAACCCTTCTTACATTTGTTTGCTGGTTGTTTTTTGAGTGAGTGAGTGAGTGAGTGAGTGAGTGAGTGAGTGAGTGAGTGAGTGAGTGAG
>VKKT01000200.1:15750-29165 GCA_008038995.1 Haliotis laevigata
AATGCTTACAAAACATAAAAAGAGAAGTGTTTATACACGAGACAGACAATCCTTCATACGAAATATTAGATCCCGTTTACTGAGTCATTTTCCTCGCAATCTCGATGCCGGTATTGTGCCCTGCAGAAACTGACTGAAATGGACGAGGTAGTGTTTTTCACGACACACGTAGCGTGACCTACTTGTTTTGACTTGAATAAGTCATCAGTTGGAATGTGAAAATGAAATGCTCCAGGGAATACAGAAATATTTCTAAACTGCAAATTTTCATCTTTACCAATTTTGGCGCGAGTGATCCACCATTGTTGGTAATGACCTAGCTAGACACGCTTTTGTTCCTTTTGTTATATAGTGGAGGCGACTGTAGGGGACACCTATTGAAACATTATTATTGATGCTTATAAACACCTACATCTCCTCTTAGACCTCCAGTGATCCGAGTTGGTCTTTCAACAAACTCTTGCTGTGATGAGGCGATAGACGGGATCAGCTGGACAATGTCTCACTTGGTTAATGTCCGTCCCCTTTTCCCAATTTACAGAATACCCTCATACAGCTGGCATATTGTTGAGAGTCGGTGTTAAACACCTTCACCATCACCACCAGCAACAGCAACAAAGACAACAACAGAAACGGAAACAAAGAAAACAAAACTGATACTTATTTCTGGCAATGACTGTTTCCTAGGATAATTGCTGTAGTGTCAAGCCCAAGACGGCTCCGTTGTCTTGGTTTAGTGTAAGAACGTTGTTGGAGATGTGTGAATCTTATTCTAGCCTTTTAAAAGTCAGAGACACATGAACCCTTCTTACTGCATGCGTATGGAAATGTATTTTCCATGTGTGGTAATAGTTCGTATGGTGTCATATTTTTCCATCATTCTGAACAATATTTGTAGCCAAATATAATTTCCGATGTTAACAATGTCCACCACTGTTTTTCATTTAACGTCAAATGTAATCCGCAGATAATCGAGAGTGGGGCATCTCTAGTACTGACGTTATGGAATTAAAACTGATGTTTTCCTTCAGGCCACTGGCATACAATAATAGGACAGTGCGATCAATTACTTCAGTATCTCATCTGGTGGACTATCTGGACATGTACAAATGTATTGGCCTCTGGAACGCTTGATCACAAAGATATCTGCTTGATGTGCGGTGGTTGACTACAGTTGTCAGATACAACGTCCGTCCACTCCATCCGGACGCCTCTGCAGTAACACATCATCACCAGCCTCCCTTAAGAAACAACGAATCACTTGTACAAAGACAACCATTCTTCATTGTACAAAACCGTCTTCGACAGGCGAAAGAACCACCTGGTCTGGACACTTGTCTAGTCTGCATCTTGCACCCCTGCCTGTATCCACCATGTGGTTCTTCTCGATCCTTACTTAGACAGCACAGTTGATTTTGAGCGAAATCCATACTGATAATATCGACCTTGTTCATTAGTTTGGAAGCATGACTGAAGAAGATTGATTAGCAACTTCGTTATCCAATATTAGCTGTATGTTCACTGTTTCCTCGGATCAAAGCTCTGCATTGACATTGTGATGTTTCATACTAACTGACCGCACGTTACTATCAGCATCACTGTATATGATATACCAGAGTATTAAAATAAGGTTTGGGCAGTGTATGAAATAAGCCAAAACTCCAGCCAGACATCAGGGCTGGTAACTTCAAAATGTTACCANNCCAAAATGGATTTAACCAGACCAAATATGGTGAATTTACTCAGATGTATGGAACATCTAAATTTTTTAACGAAAACGAAACTGAAGGTTTCAATTTCAGAGAAACAACTAAGTGTATGGATCATATGTTTCCTGTTAAAGTGAATGAGTTTGGTTTAACTCCGCTTTGAACAGTGTCTCCTTGATATCACAGCATGTAAGCTTAATGTGGCAGGATAACCAGGCCCAGGGGTACTGACAAAACCAGAAAGATAATCCAGGCGAAACGGAATTGGAAACCACACACGTCACGTGTGCTCAAGGGATGCAACTCTGCACAGCAAATACCGATTGGGCTATTCGGTATCCTCCTTGTTAAAACGCATTCCTGCTACCTGCAAGCTATGCTTTGACAACTTACAGCAGCCATAAGTAGGACATAATCCTGATCCTGAGAAACGCAATACATTCAATTGAAAGTCAACAAGAATAAACACTTGTATTGACTATGAATAACAATGGCACCATGCACCTGATAGTTTAGAAGAAAAACACAATRTTACCGGTTTGACCCTGTCCGCACTGTGTAATTTGTGTATCTAATTTCGCCAAGTCGATAAAATCGTGGTTTCATCAGGCAAGGCCAGCAGTAAATGTCAGGGACATTGACGACATGTCGTGTTGGCGTAATTACCCAGATTCTGTCAGGATTCTCAATCAATGACAGTGACTCATTTGTACTGAACTCCACGAAACTTGTAGAAATCACGATGTGGAAATGTTTCTTGAACTGAGTTATACTTTATAATTTACATCACAGACCGTGACGTCTTTTAGTTTACAGTCAGCAATAAGAGAGCTACTCTACGACGGACTGTGAATATTAGAACCATTTGTTACAAATTAGTGGTTAATATACCATGCCATTCATCCCGACCACCAGATCAACGTTTCAGTCGTCTATTGCAACTAGCATGGACTAATGGGAGCCTTTCCTTATCCATCCGATATGTCAATGTTACATGGCTGTGCAATTTATTTATTGCTAAACAATGTTGGAATGGCATTACATTGTTTCTGTTTCAGTTGCAGTGCTAGAAAATCAACTAGTTCTCAGGAAATTATCACTGCCTGATGTAAGCAGTGGTTAGGAAGTTGCTATACTTGAGTGCTTTGGATGTCAGGTGTGACCTGGAATCTTCTGGAACAGCATAGACGAACATTCTGGAAGGCTTTAAGACTATATAAGGCACATACATGCCTCTATAATCTGATATTACAAGACTAGCGGATGTGTGAAGATCATCTTTTCACCTGGATATCCAGGATAAGCCTACTTTGAAAGAAATTGTCACACTATTTTACTTTACATTGCAATTGTACGTTCACTGAATACACCTCCACACTTTTGTGTACTGCCATGGAAATTCCTTTAAGCAATTTTTATTGACTTTTAAACAAAGCTTGTTTTATTACATTGTTTATTTATAACAGTAATTTTTTATTTTTGTGTGTATAGATTTCTGAGTAAAGTTACTGTTTCAATTTCAAAATCTACACACAGCGTCAACATGACATGTATTTTAAGGAAGCATTTCATTAATCAATGCATCATAATAAAGCGCTCATTAATCATTGACAACCTTTTCAAATTTGCATACTCAGGGTAATCCAAGAAGGAACATTGTCCATTTACAAGATCATTCGTGGGTTCTTTTAATTGCACAGGAAACAAGAATATTTATGTCACTTTAATAACAGATGCCTTTTGGCAATTACAGGAGAGTCCAAGCCCTTTTGGTACCGGTAAATTACATGAGAATTTCTCAAATTTTCAATACCCAAACATGAGTTCCAATGGGGAACATTCCTGGAGTTGCGCCCCCCTTGCCCGCTCGGAGCGCTGCGGTAGTTACTGTCCAACAGTAGCTGTCACTCTGATACTGGCCTGCCTATCGGCCAAGCCTAAACTAAATCGACATTAAACCTACTTTTTACTCTGTGATTCTTATATTACAAATTACGGAAGCTGGAAGTTGCCCCGGCTGAAGACTGTGCTCAAAGCACGAAGAACTAGCGTGTCTGGACGAAACATAATGCTAATAGAACGGTACTGCAGTTATTGTAATATTGACATTCACACGATAAATAAGCACAGAACTTCCGGTTTATAGTTTCACATATTCAGGGACCGTTCATAATTAATGGGGTGTGGGTTGGTGATGATTTTTTTATGGAGAAGCATGTGAATGACCTCCCTACAATTCAGGTACAAAGTAAGTGCCACCCCCTTTGCATAAGTCATATTCAAAATCAATTAAACCCACCCCCACCCCATAATTGTAAGCATGATCTTTTTTATGTACAAATTTGCTGACCCCCCCTAGTATATGGGTACAAAATTGATGACCCCTACCTTTCCAGAACAAAATAGGTGACCCCCTTAAAATCATCATCACCTCACACCCCACATCCCCCAAATAAATTATGAACGGTCCTTTAGGCCATTATTCAATCCCAAAAATGTTCAGTAAATTGGCATATTGCTTGCATGATATATTTCTAAGTATCGTTTGGGACCCCACCCCAATCTTTACTATTTTGAAAGGCTGTCCCTTCTCTTCACAAATAACCAGTACCTAAATGACAGATCACATTTTATATTTGAAATTGTGTTTTAGGTGTTGTCAAATAATGTAACTAAGCATGAGTGAAATACTGAAATATATATCAACACATTGAACCATTACGGGAGGTCTGAACTATCTGATGCCAGAAGCAAGGGGGTATCGGGTTCATTATCCTATTAAGTGGGAGCCTTCTAGATTTGAATACAAATAGTTCGCATAAAGTGGGTCAGTTGATAAAGTCCAGGGAAAGAATTGGTCATACAGCATCTGTTTTTCTCTCTTGCCTCAGTGGTGTTCATCCTGGAAAACATCAGTGGAGTATTACTATCCCAACTGATACAGGGTAATATTATTCTATGACTGCCAGTTATGAGAAAATGTATCATTATCAGGTTTGAGTTACTGTTGTGGCGAAAGACATGTCACATGACGAACATATTCATTTGGATAAACCAAAGGTAGAAAACATTATTATTAGAGGTCACATGCAACGTAAAACTCAACTTTGCAGATTCTGACACCTTTCGGTATAGAATTACAGATACAAATCATCAAAAATGCAAATTCAACTTATAAAGTTGAAAAATAACGCGATGAAAAAAACCCCGCGAAATCGGAGTTCAAACGATTAACTAAATTCACCCCAGCGCTTGCGGTGAAAGGTGGTTTCAACAGCTGTGCTGCGCTGCGTTGGGCTGCGCTCATAGCACATTCGCAGTGAAATAGGTTCGCGCATGTTGGAAGCGGGATGTCTGGATTATAAGGTCGTGAGCAGGAGTAGTCTAATCAACACAAATAGTAAATAATCTACTCATTACATAAAATAACCTTGTTAGGATCTAGATCTACTCAGCTATGTGTCAACAAGTGAGGCGTTCGACATTTCAGGACGGATAACCTTCGCTGGCGGTGAATACTCGGTGAAGGCTTGCTGTGAGCTATTTTTCTAATGTTTTGTTGATATTTCACAGGCGCGAGCTTTTTATATGTTATGACAGTAGATTACCGATTTAACTGTTTATATAATTTCATTTGTCTATTTCACAATATGACATCCTTTTTGTACGAACATGGCAATTCTGTCATAACAACATGAATCTGAGATGGGAAGAGGAAAATGTGACATGTAGCCAGTAACATTATTATTATTACTTACTATATCAATTCAAGACAGTTATATTAATGTAAGAAGGGTGTACTCATTGCTGTGTTATATAAACATGGCAGTGATATCTGAAAACCTTTCAGAAAGCACTGCTAACCTCTACTGCTCCCAACACTGTATGACTATATTTAGTTCAAAGCAAGTAGCTGTGTTGAATTTGACCTTAGAAGATTGAATGTGCCTGTGCAATCACACTAAACAGTGTGTAAGAAATGAAGGAGACCCACTTAATTACCTCCACAATACCAACTTATTTGTGAACTTCCGCTCTATTCTTGACAAGTTGCAGTTGATTGGAGGACAACATATGAGTCTAGTGTAGATCATGCTTTGTGTAGATCATGTAGTGTAGATCATGCTTTGGTAAGCACGACCTGCAGTCGTGAGTGAAGTGTTGTGTTATTCTACTTACATCATCACCATTTCTTTTGAAAGTCACATCCAGAATAACAAACTTTAGTAGATAATGCTAAGCAAATTCTAGTAAATAGCTTGCATAGGTTTTATGTTATTCAGAAACCCATACATTCGCTCACCTGCAGTCTCAATTTCCGTTCAATTAGTCTCACCACGGTGTTGTGTACAATCTGTCTGGTGTGCACTACTGGCGTTTACGTCAATTGGTTTTTAAAGAGGGTTCGTCTGGGCTACCAAATCTATCTAATAACCCGATGTAACAATATTTTAATTCGATTACATTAAACAGGAACTATTTATGTCTCGATGAATAAGGTGTACTTTGCCATTCGCCTGACCGTACAACTTTATGTATAACTGGCATACAACCATGAAGTTCGCTTTCTTCGGCAAACATTGTGCCATTCTTGAACCAGCTTGTACCAGCCTGAGATAGATTATATCTGATTTTATACAGTAGTTTTATATAGTATTGGCTCAGTGCCACAGCTACCCCCCTTTATAAACAGTGTGCCTGGAACACTATTTCAAACAAATCTGTACAGCYATAGAATTACTTCATTATGCTTTCAATGTCCATCTCCCTGAACTTTGTTTTGAAGCCTGTACACCTTGCTGATCACTGTCTATACCCATGTGATTGTACCTATTTTGCTGGAATAAAAATAAAAATAAAAATAAGGTGCACTTTGCCATTCGCCTGACCGTATAACTTTTCTCTGATAGTCATAATCCTGCTGAGTTCCGTCAGGACACAGAATACTGAACTTTAAAGCAAGGAATCATTTCACATATGTCCTAGACTGATTACTCGGGTGGAACGGGTAAGCATTCTAATCAGAAATGACAAACAAGTTATGCAAAGGCAAGGAATATCATCCTATTATTGGCCAGCCTTAATCAAGTGCATACAGCAATGGAATTCATGATAATATAATAATAATACAATCCACATTACATCCACCATCACTTTCGACCGTAGCTTTGCTTTGGTGAATGAAGGTGAGATATTTCTCTTTCTCTGTTACAGAAATCCAAAGGTGGATGATGTGTTATCTCAACATGCAATTAGTGATGTGTTGTTGTAGTATAATGAATGTATATTCGATGGAGAATGACAAAACACAGGTAACATAATGGTACCTAGAAGCACCAAAACCTGACAATAATTCTCACAAAAAGATCTCTGCTAAAAGCGCCCCATCGTATAATTCCAAAGACCATATTCATTAACTGCATCAGGAAACAAGACATATATTTGTAATTCACATCACTCCCACTCCCAATTACATGCCTGAGATATAGCTTAAGTAGGTGTCTGTGAACTTCTGCTATTATTCTGTTTGTTCATATATACTAGAGGTACCACAAGGCTTTTACCCATAATTAGTATCTTCAAGCATTTGGTCTTTATCTGAAACTAGAGATGCTATTAGTCGTTGGACAGTGTCCTGATGGCGAGCATAGTTTAATTTACCTTTCCCTGGGGAATTGGTTCTATTTCATTATGTCAGCCAGAATTCAGTGGTAGATCTTTACACGTTTCAGGGATGAACTCGGAGATTGTGGACAACTAGCAGTGCTTGGTGATGCTGAGTAGGCAGAGCCTCGTGTGACCCTTGCATTAGCAACATGCAGTTCACCATGAAACCCGGAATATGTTGTGATGGTTAAGTTCAGATTTCATTGGGTAACACTGGTGTAAGCACTAATTGATGTCGTGTTGTTAGTGATTTCAACTAATGTAAAAATTGTACTTGTATTCAGTAAACTTAGATTTTGTCCGAAACAAAAACAGTTTCAGTTTGTATAGATGAAAGAGTGTTTGCCTGAAATGGTACCTGATGTGTTTCCAACACAAGGTGAAGAGATTAGACACTTGCCGCCAGTGGCGGTCAGAGATGCAACTTAGAAAGGTTAGTACACAAATCGATAATCCTCTTGAAAGGAGACCTTTCTGCAGCACAAAAGAGAAGATATATGTCGTCTTGTTACTGACTGTGTTTTAACCAGTTTCTTTGGTAAGGTAACGTTTGTGACGCGTAGTTAAGTGCGAATCATGAGTGTGATAACATGTGACTGTTTACACTGTTTTGCACTGAATGTCACAAGAATTTGTCTTACTTAGGTAACTCTGTTGAATGTATCAGTGTCTCCATTCGCAAAGGAGTTTTGTGTGTGCGTTGCTGGGTGTCTGTTCCGGTATGTTACCTTTGTTGGGTTCAGCCTTGTTATTTATAGACATAGTTATCGTGTACTGCGGCTGAATTGCGATGCCCAAACGTGTGTGAGTGAGTTTGGTTTTACGCGATTCTATCAATATTCCAGAAATACCACGGCGAGGGACATCCGAGATGGACTCACACAGTGCAGCCATGTGGGGAATCCATCCCGTGTATATTGGGCTTGGCGAGCGAAATCTTTAACCACTTGGCTACCCGAAAGCCCCTGCTCAAAATGAAGAGAGGAACTGTGTAAATGTTAATATAGGGACGTATCCGCTGCAATCGTATTTACATCTTTCGTCTTCCTTTGGTAGTTTTTCATCTGATACGGTCATAATAAGGCATTTACACTTTCTATTTAAATTTCCTCTCTTCATTATCTGGTTGGCATCGTTGCGTTGACTTATAGCCAGAATTGTACAATGGCATTTTTCAAAATGAAATGAAATGCTTATGGATAGGTTCTCATGAACCAAGAAATACTAGAACTTGGTAGCATTTTACTAAGTGTTGAAAAGACGAAAAGAAACTGTTTAAACATACAAGACTCGTCAGATGAAACTAGACACATATCGCCCTCATAGCAAAGTGTTGAACCTGGGCAGCCAGTACAGATCGAAACAAAAATGCTTCCAAACGTGACTAACTACGTGGAGAAAACCCACCATCTATCAAACAGCCTAAACTGTGATCGACTTTCTAGGATGTCCAGGGAAATGCCAATTGGATGACCCGGAAAAAGAATAAATTAAAGAAAAAGATGAGACGTAGGTAGTCTTTCTAACGAGTTGCCGGTGTCAATGCTAGAGTCTGTTCTTGGTTCTCAAAGAAAACACAGTAACCATGGTCACAAGAGAGGAAGAAGGCCAACTGATACCGTTGATTTGGAGATTCATCGCCCTCTTCCAGGATGTGTTGCGACATTCAATGGTGTTGAAAATCGCAACTTCTTGTGAAGAGATACATGGTATTATTTGTACTAGGTGTTGAACAGACGAAAAGAGACTGTATAAATATACAAGACCCGTCAGATGAAACTAGACATGTCACATATCGCCCATAAAGCATTAGATGTAACAGTATTGGAACTTGGCGGCCAGTTCGAAATAAAGAATTTCCAAATGTTACTAACTACATGGAAAAAATCTTCCATCTATATAACAGCCTAAATTGCGATCGACTTTCTAGGATGTCAGGGAAATGCCAACTGGATGTAATGACCTGGAAGAAATAAATTAACGACAAATATGAGACTTATTCAATCTTTCAAACTGACGAATTGGCAGTGTCAATGTAAGAGTCTGTTCTTGGTTCTCCAAGAAAACACATGGTCACATGGTGTTGAAAATCGCAACTTCTTGGTAACAGATGAGTTGAAAACAGTTTGAACCAACGTTATCTACAAGATAGTTTAGTTTTATATTCAATCACAAAGTTGGAAGAGGATATAGGAATGGATACTGTCCGTCGGAAACTCATTACTGGGAAAGCTTTTGCTATTGTATTATTTAACACATTATTATACGTGTATTATGCGTGTGTCAACACAGGTTGAACTTGTGTCTTTTAATGTTTTGGTATGAATAAATACATATTTTATTGCTTCCTTTGCAATATACTGGCCTTAGATGCAAATACGTGTAGTGTCTGTTTATGCAGCATCAATCGGAAACTCTTTAAGGTTATATTATGAAACTTTGCATATGTATCAAACGTATAATTCAATTTTTTCATTTTGATATATTGGCATTTCTAAAATAATATGCTGTTTCCTTGTGTTGTTTGCGCAGTTTCTGCAACAGAGGACGTTTTCACTTGAAATGCCAAATGCATTTTATAAGATTTCCGTAAAGTAAAGTCTGATTCCTGATTAAGAGGAACACAACTTCGACTAAATATTCTATGGCACAGGCCAATAGTATTGACATTTATCATCAAGCATGAAGATATGGTAGAGTTGACGGAAACTTAAATTCTTGACATTATGTGCATATTTAATGCCCGTGGCTAGTTTAGTTTATGATAAGTGTCATCATATTTTAATTATGCATAAAAAAACCCACAAAATCGCAAAAAATGTGAATACTGACCTCAACCAGAAATGTAATAGGATATTATTGCCATCAGCCATACAACATGCCATTATCATTATCGTTTTTGTGTGATTTTTGGTTGAAAATGCCATGCTGGCAATGCGGATACAACACAACCCACCTATGTCCCTTTTCCATCACTACCCTCATGTTCTTGTCTTATATCAGCATTAAATGCTTACATTATCATTGTAATTTTTGTGTGATTATTTGTAAAAGAATGCCATGGCTGCAATGCGGATACAAATGTCCCTTTTCCATACTGTTCAGGATTTATAACTGTAGAAGTGACACGATTACCATCAGAATTCAACAACACTACCCCCATGTTCTTCACTTATATCAACCTTATATGCTTACAGAAAAACACATTTGACGCAAAGATAGGATAAATAATAGATCTGGAAATGTGGTAACCATAGGTACAAATGCTGAGGCTACATGTAACCACCAGTGTTAGGATTTAGGTTAATTTGCAAAATGATAAATTTCATCCAAATGAAAGTGGATTATTTATATTTCCTCATTTATTGGAGAAAGTACGTAATCGGTCATGGATGAAAGGTTTACGAATACGGGCCCCTCGTGCAATTTCCTGCCTATTATGCGTTCATTTTACATGTAACCAAATTAATTGGAATTCAAACGAAACCAAATGAATACATAATGTAGCTCTGGAAAGGTACTTCTAAGTAATTCCTTTCAAATGCCGTCTCTTATATTGATATTTGGATCAAAGGGAGAGATCACCTGTTGTGAACATGGAATTCATTCCAGAAAATAATAGCTACGAATTTCTTTCCATAATAACAAAGAATTTCTGCCAAAAGCACATTCTTTCGTACGGTCCTGATTGTATCACAAACAGCTTTATCATCAATCACTCTCGGATATAAAAATTAACAGGTGTTCGCCCCCACCATAAACACATGCAAAGGCAAGTCAAATGTTTCCCTGAACGTGTAAACCGTGCAAGAGGAAAAGAGGATTGCGTCACTAATGCGGCAAATTTGGAATTATCCTCCACATCTCTATCCTAAAACATTTCGATAGCTTCACTGAGGGCTTGAATTTCTAAACCCTGATCAAAACTTTTGATAAGAGTCACATGACGTTTGTTGAAATTATGCTCAACTTTACTTCAAGAACTGTGTAATGTAGAATCTAAGGCTGGAAATACCTGACATAGTGCTCGACAGGAAGGAAATTTGACTCTTGGAATGCTGAATGTATGTGAATTACTCCAAGGGAATTGGCAATTTGATGATAATTGGAAGATATAACAGCATAGTTGAAGTTTAAGTTCTCGGTCATATTCACGAATTTGACAATCGGATCAGAAATCCTGATTGCTACTAAACGATACACACATGGAGATGGGCCATTTCACATACTATTTTCTCAGTACAGTATTTACTTTCACTTTGGGCACATTATCCTGGGCCTTGAAGATCGATATGCATCACCAGCTTTTCTGACACATGTCCCATGAATCAAGGAATGCATCATTCTTGGAGTTTGTTGTGTGGAACAGAAATGAAATATACATATCTGAGGTTGACTCCGTCAAAACACACCGAATATTTTGAGTTTTTTCGTAGATGAACGTTTTTTTTCGCATTTTTCTCAAATAATATCTATGGATATAAGGATACGGCTCCACTGATTATATTAGGCTCCACTGATTATATTAGGCATTATGGTTAATGTTTACTGCTACATTTGACCTGGCAACATACGTCTCTTTTCAAGGATTTTTACCCAGCTTTATGAATCCAGTACAAGCCAAGAAATTGTACGTGTTTTTTTAAACATTTCTTTCTTCTATATACTGACCTTATATGTGGCGTGAAATATCACTTGTGCCGTGTTATTTGAACAAACAATTGATGTAATGATGCTTAAATACGAATGATATGTCAGGATGTGATTTGACACCTTTGTCAGGGAAACAACTGCAAAACTATTTTCTGAACAACTGGGATGGAATAAAATAGGTTTGTGTTTCATGTTTTATGCATTCTACTGCTGACAACATCACGCACTGACTTAACACACAACGGGGCATTCAACACGTCCATGTTCCATTTTGGACCATTTTGTTGCACGCGCCTCCACAAGATCCATAAAGAAACTGAAGTTGTGATCCCAAGTGCTAGCAAGCCGTCACATCTTGCATATCTGGAAGATGTTGGGGTCACGTTGTAGGCGCAGGGTAGGAGTGTATTTGCAATCATACAGACATGATTACAATAGCTATGGACATGTTTACTATTAGTTAACTCTGTAACTTTAAGTTAAGTAAATACTTATAGTTTGGTGTTTAAATGCATTGCTTTGTTGTGAAGGAAAACCAAGCTTTAAGGGTCCTTCACACTTATTTCGAATTGACAGGAATCAAGGAGAATCAGCCAGAWAAATATATTTCCAAAATTCAAACCGCATTCGGGCGACAATGTCTAAATAAACACTTTTCTTCAAGCTTTGTAAGAATGCTGTTGGAATACTTATAACGCACTTCGAACCCGCCTCGAATGTTTCTTACTTATTCCAAATGTACTATATCAGAAATGCAGTTCGAATGAATCGGAATACAGTAGCAATAACTAGAACGCCGTTAGAATACACTAAGAATACTTAAAATGAATCCCCACTGCTGCGTGAATAGCACTCGAATTTCAGTTGGAACGTACCTCGAATGCTGCACGAATTTACATAGAATTCATTCAGAACCTTATTGGAATGGCCCCCGAATATGGGTCGAATGTTAAAGAGTTAAAACAGAATGCAGCTCGAATATTTCAAAATGTCCTTCAAATGCACTTAGAATGTAACACGAATGTCCGGAATTTTCCACGATGGGGTATAAAAACCGGTTGAATCTGGACTATTCATCAGTCACTGCCCAACTACCATAGAGTATGGACCACCTCGACCATGTTGCGGTGCTCCCGATTGCTGTCCTCCAGCAAGCCCAGATTGAAAGAGATGTGGAAAAGAAACTCGAGAAAACCCAGGAGATTCCAGACCAGACCATGGCTGACAGAGGAAAGGAGGACGCTGTTTGACATTACACAAGGCTGATGGAAGAGTTCAGAGTTGGGGACACGCAGTCATTCTTCAACTACCTAAGGATGGAGCCTGCCATGTTTGATGAGTTGGTGCAGAAAGTGGGACCAAGAATACAGAAGCAGGATACATATA
>VKKT01000200.1:73567-84389 GCA_008038995.1 Haliotis laevigata
CTTGGAGCTATTAAGTGGGTGTATGTCCATCAAAATAGGAAAAAAAGCGATATTTTCTGAAAATCTAAGTCAAGCTTTTTTCGGGATTTTCACTGAAACCTTATCCGTTCGCAAAAGGAGATATATCCAGACATGTGACACTGAAATACCATTCCTGTTCGTGGTAAATGCTTAGACTTAAGGTTCAGAATATTAGATGCATACATATGTCAAATGAGTAAATGTTTTACAAGCAGCACATGTCCCTTTAATGCTTTGAAACATATATTTGAAATATGGCTTAAGAAACTTAACCCCAGGGTCGACAGACACGACAATTGTGACTGAACAGCCTGTGGGGACACGTGGCTACAGCTTCCACAAACTTCACCGTTTCCAGTCCAACAGCATCATGTACATGAGTCATCTGTTATTGTTCAATTTCATAAAAACAGAATTTGGAAATTATAGTATGGCATGGTTAATCCAGTCAACGTGCGATATAGTGCACAGTTAACAGATACTATGCCAATATGACGTTTGACTGATTATGTAACCTATCCTAGTCCACACGGAGACACAGCCACTGTGTCCTCAATTAGATGGAAGGAATACAACGGGACTACACGTGCGTGTCTTGGCTCTTTTGTGCAGACAAAGAAGGAGAGGTGTTGAAGCTGGACAATTTACATAGATTCTGGAGGTGACATAAACCGAGATAAAGAAAACAATTTGTTTCAAGCTGGATTTCACTTTCATAAACAGCTGATGATGTTTCTTGCACAACTTTGAATAAATAAGGACCAGTGCTTGGTTTCAGCGCAGGCGACAGCTTAGTGCAGTAAGGTGCCTTTTAAAATTAGTGAGTGTGCTGGTATCTACCAAATTTTGAACAGTACTAAAGTTATTTCAGGTCGATTTCCAACCCCCAAGCCCCCGTACATATATGCGAACCTAGTTTGGATATAAGACCAATGTGGTTCCTTTTCCCATGCAATAAGAAAAACACTAAAAACCTTACATTATTTAACCACACAAGTTAATGGTCCTTTACATGTTCTCTTCAGACAATGTTTGCTGTTAGCGCAGGACGCTGTTGATTGGTTGAGATACCTTCCTGGTTGTAGAGTCTTGTGATCTGGCGAACAGCTACTGCAATGTGAAAAAAAACATGATAAAAATAAAACCACAAAAGGTTAATGAAGGTGAAAATTACGGGCACGCCATTAACTAAAATCTATTTCTATTATCTCGCCTAATTAAAAAGAAAGCAATATTAAGATTATCCATAGCACTGACGGATAGCTAATTTACTATGCAAAAGGAAATCAGTTTGTTTTTTCGAGTTTAAATTCCACAGGATACAATCAGCCCTCCCCTTACACTAATTAATCACGGTTAATTATTGATAATTCCTGTTATTGATGTGAGCTTCTTGTCAACAATTTCAGTGTATTTTCGTACACGATAATACACAAGGGTTTTGCTGGAATTTACGTCAGAGTGATATTTCAGGATGTTTAAGTCCCAGGCTTTCTACACGTTGGTGGATATTTTTTTATTTGCTTATTCAATGTTGTCTTTTGATTTCCACATGGAACTGTTCTCCACCTCATTTCCGTTGCTTCCTAAGATTGTTGTTCCATTGGTATTTTTTCATCAGTTTAAAATAGGTCGTGATTCTTGAACGTATTATAAAAAAGTTCCAAAGTCTTTGAAAAGACCTTTCATACAGCATGGATTGTATCGGGCATTGTGACATCCCCAGTGAGATTTCAAGACAAGATAGACGGTGGATGTTAATAGGATCAGGTTTAAAAATATGGAAACATTCAATTACATCCCACTTTGTCCGAAAATTGTATAAAAGGATAATCTCGTGACGCTCACACACGTTTTGGTCAAATTTAGCTTCAGAGTAGGTGCAATTTAAAGCATTTTAAAATTTGTTTTGCATTTTGTCTGATCAATGTACGGATACGCAATTAAACGTCAGAGAATTACAAACGCAACATTTCATATAATTTCAGTGAGTTTGAGTTTATGTTAAAGACACAGCCGTTGGATGGCCTAGCAATGCAGTGCAAAATGTGGGAAGGATGCTGTATGTGACATGAGATAAACTGTTGGATAGCGATTACTAATCACCTGCTCAGGATATAATTGTAATCATACAATGGAAATTTCTGATTTGAATAAGGAAATGACTTTGTCACTTTGAACTGTTGTGAAATTATGTATAACCCAGATATAGAATACAAACTAAAAATGGCACAAACGATACCATTTCTCTCGCAAATGAAACAATAATTGTTATAGTTGCGCATCCACGTTGAATAATATGAAACTATTTAAAGTGTGATAAAGTCGATTTCGCACTTTGCACGCAGATGAACCTTTGTAATAACCAGAGATGAAGTATAGTGGATCAGCAATGAATCCTCCACTCTTGCTTAACACAATCAACAATGCCATAAATCTAAGTAAGAAAGGGCCTTGATATTTACAGATATTTATAACTACTGTCTGCATCATGTTAACGTAGGCGTTTATAAACAGGCAGTAGGTGAAGAGAGATGATGTGTGGCTGTTTGACAGTACGATATGCACATCGTGATATCAAGTCGGCCAGGTGATATCTTTTAAACTGAGCCGGCCTCAGGTCAATCAACAAATAAACTCCCGTCTTTCTAAACAAATCAATTAGATTTTCATTCACACTGGAGCGTCCATGCCATGTGTTTGAACTCCCCGTGGAATCCATCGATAAATCCTACACTTTAATCGTTGTTAATGTAAATGAAATTTCAAAGAAGCAGCTCATTATATGTTAACTACATACTGACATGTTTTAATCGTTATTCTTAAATTGAAGACATAAACGAAAACTGAGAGGGGAAGCATTCCCGAATCTTCTCCATTGATCACATACTTGATCTTAAAAAGGCTAGAACAAATACATTTCTTGTTCCCACAGTAGCTCATTTCAAGCCATATTATATTTTGAATATAAAGAAAACTGACTTTTATCAATTTGATTTGAATTAATTTCTCCTTTTCAGAGAAAAAGCATTTGTAAGACCAGGAGTCGCCCAACACTTTAAGGAAATATATGTATGCCATTCAGCATATTAAAACAATATGCATGAAATAATATCTATCAGACATGATATGTGATGTAACATGTCGTTTAAATATGAAGCAAAACAAAGGTTTTTCAGACCTGCACCGCATCAGGCTTTCCCCCAACATCAAGATGACATGCGGACGCACAACTGAAATATTGTTTCAAGTGAGATCAGACCAAACTCACTCATGCAAGTGGCGGCCTATGTATACACGGTTTAATTGTACAGGTGTGTCCCATAGCTGTCAGGGGATGTGATCGTCATGGGTGATATCTCAGATACGCCCTGACTGACACTTTTTTGACCATAACTCAAAGTGATGGACGTCTTGGATCATAACGAAAAAAATAACAGTTCACAGCAGTAATCTATGGAACATTGTAAGGGATATTCTGACATTCTTGCATTCTCGCATCTCGATCTTTTGAGTGAACTAAATATGCCAAAGTGTGAAACTGTTGCAATGCATGATTTTGCATTATGTACAAACAGTGCTTTGTAAACAAAAGAAGAACAGACTTTGGACATAGTTCGCTCGCTTCAAAGGGCCAGGTCGCGAGGATTCGAGCATATCCCTTCGAGTATTCCCTAGTAAACCAAATTCGTATACATAGCTACTATCGAACAGACAAGCCAGTGCCATGGTTTGAATGTCAACCTGATACTTTCCACGTAAGTGAAAGAGCATTTGACATAGTTTCTTGATTTCTCATTGAAACTGCAATTTCAATTTACAAATAACAGTATATCTCTTCATAACAATGGTAAAGTAATTGGCTTCTTGGAACTACCCTGTAAAACATCAAACTGCAGTACACACCTGTTACAGTCGTAAGTCACGTATCCGGTTGCACACTGTATGATAAAGACAAATATCCAGAGGTTACAGACATGGCCTTGTTCTGTGCTGTATAATGTGTTGATTTCACATACTCCTCTTCACTGTGTCAACGTCAGATCAATACAAGCCATTGTTCCCTGAGGAAGACGTAAATGTCCCTGACTTTGACGGCAGATTATCTCGGTGTCAGCGTAAGTACCCAGACGTTCAAGGTAGCTATCTAATCAGTGAAAGAAGCCCATTTGAACTCAACTCCATTAAACTTTGTAGATGTACTGATTATAACTTTTACTGTTCCCACTGTGAAATCCTCGGGATGATAGTATTTTGGTCACAGAAACAAATTGACACGCTTCAAGAATGTACATTTAAAACGCACTGTAGGGTAACAGTGATCTTGCTAACTTGCTACATAAGTTCTTCATTGTTGGATTACGGCTGCAATTCAAGGCTCCCGAGAGAGTTTTCAAAAACCAATTTTAAAGAAGACATTTGTAAATTGACTATATCCGAAGCGACTTCTTATTTTACCAAGTACCATTCTGTTTTAGTTGAACGCATGACTTGCTTTTGCATGTGTTTTAGACTGATTCTACCTGCTAGTGATTCATACACAAATACCCACGATATAGCGGGTATCGGACCATGGACTCGGCTTTTTGTGAAAATGCCAGGTGTTCACGAAATATTCACAATTTCCTCATTATTTTCTTCCAGGAAGTATATTTTTCACTGATTTTCTATAAAAGGTTACTGTGGATGCAGTTATGTACCTAATTTTGCAAAAAAATGACTGACAAAGAAACATGATGTGTATTTGTCAATAGTAGCTAATCAGAGACATTCAATTAGGGAAAGACACTGCAGCATCTGCCAGAAGAAACCTCATCATTTAAAACGTGCCTTGGAGCTATTATGTGGGTGTATGTCCATCAAAATGGAAAAAAGAAGTGATATTTTCTAAAATCTACAATCAAGCTTTTTTCGGGGTTTTCAGTAGAAAAGGAGAACTGTTTGTTTTGTTATAAAGGCGGCTGGCATATTAAATATTACTTATTCAATTGTACAGGGACAGCCTCCTATGTATTGCATATATATATATCACTTCCCTGTTTGTCTATCCTCGAGTGTCATGGTGAGAATGGGTTCCCTGTATCTTGTCCCTTAAGTCGTCCATTAAAACCGGGATTGGTGTCCGAGTTGTCTACTTGCGTGTCATCCTGTCCGATGGTGGAATATTTTCAGTCCCTGGATTGCTGGCGTTGAGTGGATCAGTTGAACGAAATAAATACCATCATGATATAGCTTGACAATTACTGACTGAAGCATTAAAGAACAGTCATCCAAAGTTTACCTTATGCAGAGGTATATACAATAAAAAAATGTTACAAATTACGAATGCACACTTGATCTCATATGCCAGAAGCTTGTGATAAATAAAACAAACAACTATAGTCGCGAAAAGATAATTTTATCGTAATCTCTGTGAAGTAAGAGATCAGTTTTATGTTTGCAGAGGGTCCTATGACATTATGTAAATGTGAAACAAAACATCCACGCACACAATCCTCAGCGTGACATTCAGATAAAGGCTACTTAGATATTGTAACAAATAGAATAACCTTTCTTAATTATTATACGCTGTTGTGTTATGTCAGGGTAAATACTGTGATACTCTCGCAATGGGCATCTGAGAAGAATCTCGAGAATACCCGTGATCATTCACGAGAGTTGATAAAATGTCAAGAGAGCTCGTGGTGGTAATCTTGCAATATATTGCAATGAATAACAGCACGTGTTTACTTGGAATGAAAGTTAATCACTGCACTAAAGTGGTAGACACAATCGATAGATCGATATCGATGCTTATGGTGTTGATCTCTGCATTGTGTGGTCAAGACACACTAGTTTTACAGACCGCCGCCATATTGCTAAATATTACTGAGTGTGGCGTTAAACCAAAAGCAAACTGTCCATTTATCATCTACACCCCCCGTCAGCACTATAACATCAACACCCCCAGTCAACATTAAAACATCAACACCCCCCGTCAGCACTATAACAGCGCCAGGGACAGGCAAACCAGTGGTTGATAGCACGGGTAACGATCGCCTTGACTATCGTGACATATAGAGAACATCACCCAAGTGTCTACTGATTTCAATTATGTCAACATCAGTTGATAAAGTTACAAATATCTGAGGTTTGGTGAGGACATTTTTACTTTTATCAACGAGTGTTGATATATTTGAAATCAGAAGACACGAGGGTGAGATTCTATTTAACATCCAAAATCACTCTCCATTAGTTTCCAATGAAAAATGTACATTAGACTTGCCGTGCAACGATGTCATAGCATTTTGACGTCATCAAGTTATGACGTCACAGCATTGTGATGTCGTCAGATTTTCAATGTCACAGCATTTTGAGTCATGTAATTGATGATGTCAAGGCATTGTACACAATCTAATGTCGTTTGATCTCACACACGCAATATCTCCTGCGGAGCACAGTTTTGGATGATAAACTATCTTCCAGGTCATACACCGAACTTCTAAAAGTGATTTCAGTCGACGATCACGACAATCATTTGATACTGAGGTACCAATCCTGTCCCTAAGTAATGCTCAGAATTAAAGTTCAGAAAATTAGATGTCATACATATGTTAATATGAGTAAATGCTTAGAAGCAACATATGTCCCTTTAATGCATTGAAACATATATTTGAAATATGGCTTAAGACACTTCACCCCAGGATACGAGAGATTGTGACTGTTCTACAGCCTGTGGAGACGCGTCGCTACAGCTGCCACAAACGTCACAGTCCCCAGCCCAACAACATCATGTACATGAGTCATCAGCTAAAAGTTGATAAATACAGAATTGGAAATTACAGTATGACATGGTTAATCCAGTCCACAAGCGATACAGTGGACACAGATACCATGTCAATATGACGTTTGACTGATCATGTAACCTATCCTAGTCCACACGGAGACACAACCGCCGTGTCCTCAATTACATGGAAAGGGATACAACGGGAATACATTACAACGGTTCTTGTGTTCTGTACATTAACACCCGTCGGGAACACGTGCGTGTCTTGGCAGTGTTGACGTAGCAGACAAAGGAGAAGAGGAGTTGAAGCTGGACAATTTACTTAAATTCTGGAGGTGACATCGACCGAGATAAAGAAAAACAAGCTGGTGGTGTTTCTTGCACAACTTTGAATAAATAAGATAAGATAAGAGAAAACTATATTATCCACGGGGAAATCTTGGTTTACAGTCATAAGAGCTCTGGACCAGTGCTTGGGTTCAGTACTGGCGACAGCTTAGACACTCAAGGTGCCTCATAAGAATTAGTGAGTGTGCTCGTATTCTCCCAGTTTGAACAGTACTCCATTTATTTCTGGTCGAGGCAGCTTAATCTGGGAGGGAAGACTGAACTGAAGCGTGGTTCACATGTTTATTTTAGTGAATCCCACAAGGGACTGGCATCATTCTGACAAACAGAATTATAAACTGTGTGCATCGAGATTCGAACCCATCATCACAGGTTTCTGTTTTTCCAGGGGATGCAGCTCTGCACAGCAACGTGTCCTGGATCCCTGCCTTATAATCAGGTACATGCAGTAATTGTATTTACAGAATACACTAAAACAACACACACACACACACACACACACACACACACACACACACAATGATAATGGCTAACTGCAAGTGCATGTGTTTCTATCTCCAACCCCCCAGTGCACATGTTCGCACCTATTATTGGATATGCAATAGATTTGGTAACAGTTTTAGTCCTTGTGTAGTAGTTAGGTTTACCCATGGCTTTATGGCTATAGAAAGACCCTTGTGGTTCCTTTTCCCGTGCAATAAGAAAAATACTAAAAACTTACGTTATTCAACCACACAGGTTTCCTTCTTAATGGTCCTTTACATGCTCTCTTGAGACAACGTTTGCTTTCAGCGCAGGTTGTTGTTGAGTGGTTGAGATACTTTCCTGGTTGTAGAGTCTTATGATCTGGCTAATGGAATGTGAAAAAACACGATAACAATAAAACAGAAAACAATTAATGAAGATGAAACTTGTGCACACACTATTAACTATAAACACATTTCTATCACCTCAGCTAATGGAAAACAAAATAATATTCGGATTATCAAAGGCAGTGACTGACATCTAATTTACTATGCAAAAGGAAACCAACGGTTTTTGAGTTCAAATTCGTCAGGATACAATCCCTTCTCACCTACTACGCACTCATCCCTGTATGTATGGTTTCATATGGAATCTAATTAATCACGGTTAATAATTACCGATTCCTGTTATTGCCGTGGCCTTCTTGTCAACATGTTCAGTGTATTTCAGTATACGATAATACACCAGGGTTTGCTGGAATTTACGTCAGAGTGATATTTCGGGACGTTTAAGCCCCAGTCTTTCTACACGTTGGTGAACCTTCTTATATTTTTATTTGCTGGTTCAAGGTTGTCTTTTGATTTCCACATGGAAATGTTCTCCACCTCATTTCCGTTGCTTCTTAAGACATTTGTTTAATTGGTACCTCTTCATCAGCTTAAAAAAAGGTCGTGATTTAATCATATCTTTCTTCAACGTCTTAAAGATAGGTTGAAAGTCTTTGAAAAAACACCTTCATCCTTCAGACAGCTTTAACTGTTTCGGGCATTGTGACATCCCCAGTGAGATTTCGCCACAAGACAGACGGTGGTTGTAAAACATATCAGGTGGTATAAAATATAGAAATATACAATTATATCCTAACATTGCCTGAAACTTGGCATGTTTTGTATGAAATGTTAAACACGTGACGCTGCAGAGTAGGTGCAATTTTAACGCATGTTTAAATGTGTTAAGCTTTGAGTTTTGTCTGATGAGAGAACGGATGCACAATTAAACGTCAGAGAATTACAGAGAATTATTTCGCATAATCGTAGTGCATTTCTTTTGAGCGGATTAATGAACGCTAAAATAAGAAGGCCCCAGGTCAATCAACAAAGAAACTTCTGTCTTATTTAACAAAACTATTAGACTATCAATCACACTAGAACATCGATACCAAGTGTTTAAACTCCGCATAGAATCCATCGAATCAATCGAAATCCTACACTTTACTTGTAGTGCAGCACATTATATATTAACTAAATACTGTCATGTTTCAATCATTCTTCTGAAATCGGAGAGATAAAGGAAAACAGAAAGGAGGAACTTTCCCGAATCTTCTCTATTAATCGCATACATAATCTTAAATATTCTTGCTCCCAGTGGCTCATTTCAAGAAAATATAATATATCGAACTTTTGTCAATTTGATTTGAATTAATTTTCAGAGAAGGTGCATTTATAAGACCAGGAGTCGCCAATACTTTAAGGAAATATCTTAATGCCATTCAGTAAATATTTTTTTTTACTTGAAATAATATCTATCAGACAAGATATTTGATGTAATATGTTGTTTAAATATGGAGCTTTCTCCAGCAGTTGTAGGGTGGAGTGCACCCATCTGAGGCGCGAGGAATCGCAATGCATGTCATCTCTGTAGCTGTTCCAGCCAATTTATATCATTAGTTCAAATCCCAGAGAAACCACCGTCACCGTTTCCACGGTTTTACAAAAGTTTTCCACACCTGCACCACATCAGGCTTTCCCCCAACATCAAGATGACATACAGACGTGCAACTGAAATATTGTTCCTAGCGGAATTAGACCCAACTTACTCATCGAAGTGGCGACCTATCAATACACTGGACATGGGTTGTAACGAAGTAATGAATGTCTAAAGACAGCACCGAGCTGTAATCTATAAAATCGGGATACTCTCGAAGTCTTGCATACTTGCAATCTTGATCTTTCGAAATATGAAAGGTGTCAGACTGGAAAATGCACGATTTTACATCATGTACAAACAGTTATTTTTAAAAACAGAAAAACAGATTTAGGACATATTTCGCTCCTTTCAAAAGGTCAAGGAAGTATTCCATAGTAACCCAGATTTGTATACAAAGTTACAATCGAACACAAAAGCCAGCTTTACTTTCCACGTAAGTAAAAGATTATTTTATGTACTTTGTACTTAATTTCTCATGAAATTATTACCTTTCTCTTCATACCAAAGCACTGAAATTTCAAGTTACAAACAGCAGTATGACACGTGTCCGGTTGCAAACTGTATAATAAAGACAAATAACAAGAGAAAACCACGTTGTTACTGGCATGGCCTTGTTCTGTGCTGTATAATTTGTTGATTTCACATACTCCTCTTCACTGTGTCAACGCCAGATCGATACAAGCCATTGTTCCCTGAGGAAGACCAACTGTTCTGTTAATGTCCCTGACTTTGACGGCAGATTGTCTCGGTGTCAGTGTAATTACCCAGACGTTGAAGGTAGCTATCTAATCAGTGAAAGTAGCCCATTTGTACTCAGCTCCACTAAACTTTAAATTTGTAGACGTACTGATTATATTTTTGACTGATGCCTGCTTTATGCCCACTGTGAAATCCTTGGGATGATATTATTTTAGTCACAGAAATAAATGGAAACGCTTCAAGAACGTACCTGTATTGTGGGGTAGCAGTGATGTTGCTACATAGGAATCTTGTTTAAGCGTTGCTCACATCGAGCTTCATTAACAAATTTTAAAGAAGACATCGGGAAAACATGTTACCTAGTACCATACCTTTCCGATTTGTTTAACGCGTGACTTTCAAGGCCTCAACATTCAGGGTCTCAGTGAATGAGTGAGTGAGTTTGGTTTTACGCCGCTTTTAGCACTATTCCAGTAATACCACGGCGGGGGACACCAGAAATGGGCTTAACACATTGTACCCATGTGGGGAATCGAA
>VKKT01000201.1:55705-68560 GCA_008038995.1 Haliotis laevigata
AGTCATAACTTTATCATAACGTAACTAATTTTTATTTCAATGACTGCGGGGTTTTAATACATTATTCATATAGATCACGTTAAATAATTTCGAGAGAAATCAGCGCACAAGCTCATATCACTTAGATTTCCAGAGAAAAAAAATACATCTCAAAGGTTCCAGTTCAGGAAAAGCATCACATTCCTAAGCCAATCTTATCTCTAATGTTCAAGAATTATTACCACGCATAACACAGTAGTTTGAAATGAATATTCAAATCTTTGTTTAGAACATGTTAAAACATACATTGAGAAAACGATCGCCAATTATAACCCAGCGCTTCTAAAAATATGTATTTATAGATACCAATTTATTATTTAATACATAGAGGGTCGTTTCAATGTTTATTCTTACAACGTTTTCAAGATCAAACTTACTTCAAGCAGGTGATGAGAAGTGTACATGGATAGTATGTAGTGACATGCAGAAGATTAACAATAACAACAACAGGTAGCTGAGCAAATAATTGGATGATGGCAGTTGGAGAGAGAGCACAAGTCGTTAAGCCAATATTCATAAAGAATTACATTGTAAACAGGCTGATTGGATGCTAATTGAACAGCCTGTCTGAAAAGGCACGTCAGTGTGACAATGTTGAAATCCACTGTATCATCCATGTGATGGATTCTTTCAATCAACTATTCAATCAGCACCCAATCAGCTTGTTTATCATAAACGATGTTCATCGAAACATCGCTCTATGAAATAATCAGGTTTCCCCAGTAGACTCGGCTTAAGCTCTGATTTTTCCACAATATTAGTACACTGATATCTTCCAAAGAGATCTCAGATTTAGAAACCTTATCAAGATTTATTGTACATCTCTTCAAGTTACTAAAATACTCAATCTTTAAACGGAAACTGTCATCAATGACATTCGATGAATTCTCCTGAACCACCGCATTTGGTTTAATATATCATTATATTTAGCTGCTACGAATAGAAACAGTGACAGTCCAAAACTATTCATCTCGACCCAAATATATGTTCAAGAGTTTGTCAAATCCTCCACTGTCGCTTAAGGTTATGGAGCGATCTCAATGCTGACAAACACAACAGACATATATCAGAAAGAGCAGATTGTTTGTGTGGCCACCCGACTGAGGATGCACGTCATTACTTCTTCGTATGTTACAGATTTGATTCTATAAGAGCAAATACATTTTATTATACCAATGGCTTTTCACTGGAACTTCTTCCATGAATCCTGAAACTCAATCCGATATCCTAGAAGCAGTCGCTTTCGCTCGGTC
This sequence comes from Haliotis laevigata, assembly GCA_008038995.1. NCBI lineage: Eukaryota > Metazoa > Mollusca > Gastropoda > Lepetellida > Haliotidae > Haliotis > Haliotis laevigata. The sequence continues at coordinate 56,998 of VKKT01000201.1, forward strand.
AGATACCATTGGAAGGACACTCGCTTCGTATAATTCGTATGTTATGAGACCTCGTGTAGTATTCTCTATTTATGACATTGATGTAATATGGGCACACAAAATCCTTCTTCAAGATTTCTTGACAAAATCAAATAATAAAGTGTGCCGCACATCACCTCATTGAAATACCACCGTGAGTAAATAGAAGCGGCAAAACAAATTACACATTCATAATAAATCTCTGCCAAAGGCAGAGTCTATTGTACAGTTGTGACTATATCATCAGCAGATATGTGTTTCAGCAGTATTACAGTAACTGATAAACTGATGAAGTAGCTTTGTCAGTTGAGTATCTAGTTTCTGGTCATGTGTTAATCAAAGTAGTAATTATATTTGTCCCATAATTTGAAATATAAAATCATTTTCGTTCGTCAGATACCAGAAGAGTGACTGTTTCAACCGATTACCAGTAGTCATAACAAAATGCCTGATTTTTTTTATAACTATCAGTATATAAGTATGATATATATGAGCATAATTTGTGTATATACAGCGTGGGTTCTGTTTGAACGGATTGAATGCTTACCATTGTAATTGGTAATTGTGTTTTCTCAGTGCAATAACTGCTTGAGATGGGGAATTAGTTTTAAACTTAAAGCAAGTGTGCGCCTTGAGACAATATTTGGCATGTAGATTTACATATGTCAGAAAAAAAATAAAACCTTAACATGTCATTGACACAAATATTTGTTCCAAAGAGCGTCTTCCAAAAGTTAGTTTTCATATTATCTTTGTTAAAAATACGTTTTCGTGAACCTTTATTTTCTTGTGTTAAACGGATTGCTCATCAAATCAGCAGTTTTAAGAGACTACAATAAAGCTTTCACTGCCTTTGCAATCCACTTCGTTGGTGAATCTGTATGTTGCACGAAAGCATGTTAGTAATCACATGGCGATATACCGATGAAAAAGATTTTAACACTTTCGAGGGATTGTTGTACTATACATGTCCCTCTAATGCAACCACCCTTGTCTGCTAATCTGCTATATCTAGTCACATGCACACTCACTATACATGTGTACTCACATGCCTTGCAACATACGAGGAAAAGTACCATGCAGACACCAGATGACTCTACCTGTGAATACCATTGCAAAGAGTGTACGTCAGCCCTTTAACATAATGTAGTACTCACGCGCACTTTTAATTATGTCACTTTAGCAGGACGTACATGTAAGAATTACATTTTGTCCACACAGTAAATGTCATGTAATTTTACATAACACTTGTCTCCTTTTGCCAATATTTGCATAGTTTTAAATGTTTTGTAAATATCATCTTTACAAATTGTAAATGACTGGCAAATTTCATTTTACGAGACATTTACAAGAACATCATTTTGGTCAAATTTGGTAACGGTCTTCACACGTGTACATAAAACCTTTTGAACGTTTCACCCAGGCCTTAATTTAACCTTGGCACCTTTTTAGCAAGAAATACAAGACGATCTTTGAAATCATTGTAACAATAATGCATAAGTGTGATAATGTACATAAGTGATAATAAACAATAATGATGATGCAAAAAGTTTTATGCCTGGACGAAGTAACTTCTGTTCTGTTGTGTTCAGAAGTCGACGTACTGCACTCTAAAAGTCGTCTTGAAGTGAGCGGGGTTACCTTTTGCTTTCAGCGTCACGTCACGTCCGGCCCAAGGTTCGATTCCCCACTTAGGATCGATGAGAAAAATCCATTTCAGGTGCCTCCCACCAGGTCATGTCTGCAATGTTGGTATAAATTGTCCTAAATTTCACTCTCTCACTGATTCACCTTTATCGGCCATCGGTATCATCCCTATACTAACTGCATTGTTGACGTATGTTCATGATAAGTTATGAATTGTACAACTGACAATCTTCCTATGGATATGGACAAATAAGTGCACATACAAAGTTTTCTGATACGTATTAATTCGTTGTACAATGACATGATCACAATTGTTTTGTTACAGGTATACCAAACATAGGAAATCGACTTTGTTGTACTCAGTACAAAATGCCTTGTCACCCTGAAAAGTGTCAACTCGCTGAAATCCTGGAATCAATGATTATGCATCTCTAAAAGTAATATCAGTATATCGATAAAGTTCACCGCGGTGCACCAATGTTTCCATGTTTGGAGCCATTGTCGAACTATTTCGTTATAAGAAATACATATTGAACTATGTCACAAATATTGTATTGTAAGGATTCGAGATCTTTTGAGTATAAGATATGAAATGTATGAAATATGGGGTCCACAATTAGGGTGCGATATCTGTGAAACATACAATTCAACATCTTTGAACCAAAGGAATCGAGAACTGTGAAATATAGAATCCAAGATCTGTGAAATGTAATATCCGACATTTGTGAAATGTAATATCCGACATTTGTGAAACACTGGATCTCAAATACATAGAGGCTCCGAGCTCTGACGTTTCAAGCCAATTGCATCTATTGACCTTATTAAGCATCACCAAAGTTTTCCCTTATCAAATTCAACACGAGTCTACACCACTTTTAAATTGAAGTTCATAGCATTATAAACATAAGTGACCCCAATTACATTTCGTTAATTTCGCTTCAAGGTATCTCAAAACTGATATACTCATAATCCAAATTTTGTATTGAAGCAACTAGCCAAGTTGTAATGCCTCTACGAAAATTATGTTCGACCAATGTACTTGATGCTCAACTACATGACATAATTCTATTCACATCATCCGTTCAATGAAGCTAGAAATGCTCCCGTAGAACCAAAGTGACGAAACAGTGTTACCGTGACATTATAAGTTCTCTTAACCCAGCTTTAAGTTTTCAGCCACTGGAGATACACATCAGTCGAAACCATGATATCAAACGCTTCAGTAGAAATGTCCAAATGTCGACACAGTGGAACACTCGAAGAGTTGCTGTTCTTTGCGTTTACGCAAAAGACTTCAACCGCCATGTCGCATATCTCCATTCTCACATCTCTAACTCAGCATGTATCAAGTTTAATGTTAATCAAACCGAATGAAATCTCCAGCACGAATTCCTTTTGCCTGAACGTGATGTTGAAATGAATAGAGAGTTAGCTTTCAGAAATGTTCTTATCATATCACGACAGCTTCCAACAAAAATGGGTTCCAGACACTTAACACATGGGACCATTTACTAGACTACAAAACCAATATGAATTGCAAAAGACTACATCGAATATTCTCGATTCGTCTTTTATCTTATAATGTCTTATAAATAGAGGGAAAAGGCTATGCACATCAGCTTGTGATGTGATATATTCAGATCAAGAGTATAACATGGCCATGATGTCACATCCAGAACTGGTTTTGTGTTCAAAGGATTTCCACCAACAGTCTCCGTTTATCGTTAGAAGGTGTACACCAGTATCCTTGCTCAGTTTGGCTCAGATGTATGTTCGACTATTTCGTTTGCCCCTATAGATGTCCTTTGTCTGTTAGTAGAACATTGTTTTCCACAGCTTGGGACCGTTTGTCACAGTGTCAAGATGGAATACAGTTTCTTGTCAACCAGTGGTATTGAACAAAGCTCACTCGGCTGTGTGCAATGGTCCGTGAAAATGTTAAGCGAAATTGTATTTAATTTTCTAAAAATATTATTTTGGTTAATTTTGTTTTCATAGAATTTTAAGACTGATAGTTAACCGATTGTTTTATACACTGGGGAAGAGTCACACGCTCGTGATTCCAGAATCAAATCAAAACCGTTTATTTCTCTCCATCGTGAACACAAATACTTTATTCGCCATATGTATTTATTTAAAAAATCAAATGAACAGTTTGGCTTCATTGTATATTTCAAAATGTAAGGTGGATTTTTATCCGATTGCTTTATACAAAGAGAATCTCGCACATATATAGTGATTCAAGAATTTTGCTCCCTTTATAAAGGCTTTCACTCGGTTTATATTCTCCTTACATAATGCCTTCTGAGCTCATAAAGTAGGATATATGATCAAAGAGACTGAACAGACTGATCATCACAGGAGGCGTCACGTGGCAAAACGTGGCCAGTACCATCTAGTGCAGCCTCCGACAGAAAGAGAGACATACATGAAGAGGAAGAAGAAGTGATGTGCTAACTATGCATGTCCTATTCACCCTTTCTGGCCAAAGTGTTCTTATTGATTCTTGACCACGGCGATCGCAATTGACTTTCGGAAGAGTTCAAGGAGGAATCATGATGAAGTACATTTTGATGTAATATTAGTTTTCAAGAACAAGCACCTCACATATAATGTCCCCTTATACTCGCTTGTCTAAATTACGTTGTTTTGTTTGTCGTTTAACGCCGGAATACTCAAGATATATAGCCGTGGTCTGTAAATAATCGGGCCTGGACCAGTCAATCAAGTGATCAACATCATGAGCATCGACCTAAGCATTTGGGATACGATGGCATGTGTCAACCAAGTCAGCGAGCGTGACCATTCGATCCCGTTAGTCGCTTCGTACGACAAGCACGGGTTGCTGCAAACCAATTCTTGCCCGTTTCGTCACGGGTCCAGAATTATGTTGATTCAAACGATACCTTGTGTGAATCTCGCACCTGTTTTTGTAATTGATTGTGGGATTTTCCCTTTTCCGTTCTACTGATAACAGACACTTCTCGCAGTCCCATGGTGTGAAATAAACATTTCATATTGAAAGACAATTGTTAAAAGATTATTCTGATCCCTATCACCTTGACAATTTATGCTGGAATGTTTGTCTGAATGAATTCCAGAATATAGCGAACGCGATTGAAAGCGATCTGATGACTGTCCCATCTGTAAACAATTATTCGTAAGGCAGTGTTCCAGTCTCGGTGGAACACGTTCATGAAATAAGTTTCACTCAAACTTTCACCTGAGAAATGGATTTCGCCTTCAGAGTCATAGATAGTGTCCCCATATTTAAAGATAAGTGCAAAATATAATCTTCAAAATTCTAAGAATACCTTCATATGTATTTAATGAACCACAACCATGCCATCGCAGCCTGTCTGTCATAGTTTCAATGAGACACAATCTGCTTGGCAACCCATTTTACGTCAATTTTAGCATAGAAAAGAACTGTGTTATAGGTTTCATTATAGAACCCACTTCGAAGCGCACGTCTAATAAAATTAAGATTTCACTCGGCCTAAAGCAGTGACTACTAGATACCATTGCTGACTCTATGCAAACACGAAATAACGTCACAACAGTAATACCGATATGTGTATCTTTGTTGACAACATCAGGTGAATGACGAAGGGACAAGGAACAGTCCAGAAACGTTGCGCATACAGTAAAGAAGAAGTTGAAATACATAATAGTTTGTCTTATACTTGAATACCAACTTCTATATGCCTCTCAAGAACCTCATGGAGATCTTGCCATTTCGTACTTAATGAGCCCTCGATATCCTTAGAAGGATGTCTTATCAAAGTGGCAAATCGTACCATACAGCATTTAGTCACTAACGCGTCAAGCATGTCTCAAAAGTGTTATGAAAGCTTTACAAAGGCCTTAGATGTCAGAGCAATGTCTGCATGACATTCGTGGAATTCTTTTTATAATTTACCTCACTATTACCCCCAGAAGATGGAGCTGCTGGAATATTGCTCGACTGAACGGGGAGCATTTCTAGTGGAAAATGAAGTCATCCCCTTTGTCATGCTCATTAGTTTCTGTCACACTGAATCTTTACCGACAGATCTAATTATGAACCGCACTGGTCATTTCAAACCAATCTCATATTATATGCATTTTTTACAATATATACAAGCACATTGAGAGTACTGTATCTCATTCAGAATGACGTGAACTTAGCTGTTTCAACTAATTTTGTTCAGTGATGTACCAGGAATGTTTCATGCCTTACACGCACAGTGCATTACAAACTGACTTCATCAGACATGAGATCATGGGGCTTCTTTCTTCCTTTTGACTTCCTTGTTTGATCTCTGCAGGACACATATTACTAGAGGCAAGGTGTCTTGGTTTGTTCCGTTCATTGTGTTATACTTGCATTATCGTGGCCTTCACTTGGACGGTGACTTGTACGTTACATCCAGAAAGCAACAATATGTTCCTTTGGTATGCGTCAACTTACAAGACTGCAGATCGTCGGTTTCTTTGCATATAAATATTCAGTAAAAGGTGGCACCAGGAACATTGAACAGGAACTCGATATTGACCCTGGTAAAGTAGACCACCCACCGTCATCTTAAACGATCCACATCATATTCACCACCCATTTCCAGTCCAGACCCTTAAACATGGGCCATAGACAATCATCCAATAGTCACAATCACCATCAACGTAGGTTGTCAGCGTAAAATCATTTGTCCTCAGGAGAGGGTAGGGTATCTAAGACCCCATCTTGCAAGGCAGAAAAGGTCTGTGGGTTCCCATGGTCTCTAGTATGGTGATCCATCTTCAACTATGCTGATCTATAGCCCATTCTTATAACGTACTGCTGTACACAGTATCATCTCTTATGGTTACATGTTCTTTACGTGCACATCTGTGGTAATCTACTCATTTTACCGTCCTTTATTAACAAGTAGTCATATCGCCATATTCATGATAGGGCGGAAATATATCACTTTACATTTTACTCACTCATTCAATTCACCATCCTCATCTAGGCTTCTTGTGTGTACCGTTGTGCTGAGACATACAATCTAGTTTAAACATTCTACTCACGGAGACTCGCTTGAAAATGTTCCCAGGTCAGGTATATATTTTCAAGTTTGGATGTTTTGCACACTTTCGCATTCATGCAGACTTTCCTGTGTACTTATGGAATCAATAAACCAATTTCCTTATCGTTATGGTCCTTTTAGCATCGCCGCCTAATCACTGCGTTCATATTTCAATGGCTCCACGCACGTATAGACAGCAAAAAAACCCGTTATTTGTGGGGAAAGCACAATACTTTCAAAGTCTCAAGAAATAAATCACACACTATTGACTTTAAATCTTAAAAGCTTTGCTGTGGAAACTATCAATTTTCTGTTCGAGTTCGAGACAAATATACGTACACTCTTAAACCGTAACCGTTGCATCAAAGTTGCAATTACGTAATCGATGATTTGCGAGTACTTGTAACAAAAGCTACAGATTTAACATTTATTGTTTTTTATGACATGAATTGCATTCGGTAAAGTTGGCAAACTAACGATAACTAGCTGTAATGCAAAAGTGATGCTCATTAATATTTTCGTATTTATTGCCTAAATTTTGTTGAAAGAATATGGAGATTGTACTTTTGGATATCATGCTGATGCCTTTGTAAACGTGATGACTGAATCCACGTGATACTGCAATTTTAACAATAGACCGTGACTAATATTATGCATCTGTGTAACAACGTATTTTGCAATATTTTCTTTTTTGAAATATGTACGCAACCCCACGAGAGCACATTTTACTCTATTCCTTGTTGATCTGTTTTCTCATGCATCCTTCAATGATTGCCAGTTGACATTCTCACTTGAACTGAAAATGAAGGACGCCAGTGAAGCAGCCTCATCTGTTTCATAACTATTCAGATCTCTGCCCAAATACAAGACTTATGACACGTCGAAGGGACACTGGTGGTTCAATCACGACTGGCCCAGTAATTAGCTGGGCAGAGGTGAGATCCACCCGCACGGCAGACACCTTTCATAGCTTCGAGATTCACCTGACTGCAAAAAATGAAAGAACTTGTGTTAAATTTCATTTTGTGTTTTTAATAATCGCCCATTCCTATAATATTTTGTAACTAATCTTTATCTGGTTAATTATGTGTAAAAATAAAACAATACGGCTGGAGTAGGAAATGAATTTGCAACCACATAACCCTAACCATGTTTACAAATGTAATTTTGTGCTGAAATAAGACATATTTATTGATTTATTTTCGAAGATATGCCTAAGACAAATATTAGCAAATGTGTCATATGTGATTTAAAAGTGCCGAGTGATGTCCGAACGCCAGTTCAGTTAATCTTATTCATATAATACCTCTAACTTCGGACATTTTCAAATATGAATCAGAAATTTGAAATGCATTACATAGCAATATGTTATCAGTTGGAGGCCAATTCTCGATGCAAACAATTTCCTTTGGTGATAATTCATTTAAATTCTTACATTGAATGTTTATATTCAAAAGTGAGCAAAATGTACCATATCTAAAAAGATTCGATTAACAGTTTTGTTTCATGCAATTTTGTACATTTGTTGTACCATTTCCAGACACTCATCATATGAATTGTATACATAAATTGTATTAAGTGTGCCGTCCCTCAAAGTGATCTTGACGCCAAGAACATCTCCATTACTTTACCATAGTTTCAGGACAGAAGTTGTGCTGCGATTGACTGGTGGCAAGCGGACTTTAGAGGTACGGGAATATTCGTTAGATTAAGACGCACGTTTAGGTTAAAGACCTATCATGGTCAAGTGGGTGTTTTCATTTTATTGTGGATACGTTTTGTTACTGGAGTTGTAGCATGTTCGTGCGTAGATGACATATGTGTGGGAAGGTGTCATGTTAGTAAGTAGATTTCGTAAACGAGGTGTCCTTTTGTCGTGCTAGATGGGTCTCATTAGTGTTGAAATAATATGTTGAGGGCAGACCATGGTTCGAAGCTCACCTGATACATTTGTTTTATGATCCATACAACGATAGATCGTGGAATTAATTTAACACCAAATTGCTCATGCTCACAAAAGCCGTTGAAAGTCATGCATTTGAGTGTGATTAGACTGTTGCCCAGTCCACCTTGGTGCACACTGGACATTCATATTACTGTTAAACTCCAGGTTTGCAAATTAACTCATCGTGTCTTGAATCCACATGTGTGTGCGCTGGTAGATTGTGGGCTGAGAAAAAGGGGTTATGTGGTTGAACATGAAACCAATGCCGAAAGGACATTACGCATCACCTAAAGCCCCATATCTCCTTTGAAAGATCCTGAAGCAACCCCTGCTACATACGCCCTTGTTGTCAACCTACGTCCATCTGTCGAGATAACGAGAAATAAACTTTGATACAGTAAGACAAAACTAAAACAAACTATTCCATGCAAAATGCCTATGTCTGTATGTTACAGCATGATTGTCAAACTACAGACTTTATTAAGTCCAACTGCAGTGTGCAGTGCATTTGAATTATTTATGCCAGCACAGTTGCAATCAAGAGACAGCATGTATTATGCATCTCTGACAAGGCAGTGCAGGTGTTGAACTCTGTAACGAGTCTTAGAACTGCATTAAACGTGCTAACCGGATTGGTGGTGAACAGGTCAGAAAACCAAGGCCACTTATAGCTGCATTTCGGGATACTAAAAGCAAAATATGGGCTCTGAAGAAACGAAATCAACTAAAAGAACAGAAAATTGGTATAGCAAACGACCTAACCATTAAACAGAGAGAAAAACTAAAAGAGCTATCAGATACGGGAAGAAAACTACAAAAACGGTCAACTTATTGTCATAGACAATACCAGTGCCTCTAGCAGCCACGGGCAACGGACACCAAGAGGTTAGACGCAAGCACCCAGATCTAGCACCATACAGGCTAACCCTAGGAGGCGTACGAGAAGGATCGGGAGTACATATATGATATCGAAACATGGCCAACAGCTAGCTACAAGTGAAACGTCTATAAATACACCTATTGTTAAGTACATCTTGAAACCCCAAAAGGAAAGTGAATTTGTTTCAAATCTTTTGAACGTGTCAAACGAGTTAGAAAATGCAACAGAAGTAATGTGTTCTGGTTGTGAGCTTGGTATACACAAGTTTAAAGATGTAATGAAGCGGACCATTATATCGTCCAAACGAAACACAGATTGGTTTATCAATACATGCCAAGCACTTAAACATCAGCGATGTCATAACCTTAATAGATTTAGAAAGCATAAGGACACGCCATCTCGAGATTTATATATTTCGTCAAGAAATATTTACAAAACTGCGTGTAGAGATGCAAAACGTTTGACAACAAAGTTTGAAAACAAAGCTAGAGTGAGCTCTCGGACTCAATTACTAATCCCCAATTATTTTTGAGAAAGCTAAAGTACATTTCATGTTCACGTAAAATTAAGAATAACATTACAGTAAATTCATGGCACGACTACTTTAAGAATCTCTTTGATTGGGACTCCAGTGTGACTTCCTCTGACTTCGTAGAAGATGGTAACAACATGTTTATACCTGAAAGCCAGGCACATGACGTAACTAAAGATATATTCAGTGCAACCATTAGCCGGGAGGAAATCCAGTCAAATATTAATAATCTTTAATATAATATAATAAAACTGCTGGGGAAGACCTCGTAATGTACGAGTTCTTTAAGTTCTCTCGTCATATCATCATACCTTACCTCGAAATCATATTTAACATATTGTATGATAGTGGATAATTCCCTATAAAATGGGCAAAAGCAATAATTGTGCCAATACATAAAAAAGGGGGATATAAAGAATCCGGAAAATAACGCGCCATTTCCCTTCTAAGTACTTTTGGTAAAATTTATACAAACATTTTAAATAACCGCTTGGTATTCTGGTCAGACCGTTTGGATATGATAAATGAAGAACAAGCAGGTTTTAGAGCAGGCTATACTACCACAGACAATATATTTGTTCTTCAATCAGTAATTTGTAGAATATGTGTCCAAGAAAGGTGGCAAATTGTATGCATGTTTTGTAGATTTTTCCAAAACATTTGATTCAGTAAAGAGACATAAATTATGGTATGTCTTTAATAAACACGGTCTCCATTCAAAAATGGATACAACTTTAAAAAGTATTTATTAAAAAGGTTACAACCTGTGTTCGCACAAATAACAATGTTCTTACAGATGTATTTGACTGTCCTGTTGGTGTTAGGCAAGGTTTTGCCCTAAGTCCTTTCCTATTTTCGTTTTTTATCAACGAACTAGTGTGTGAGATTAACCGTTCATGTTCCATTGGTGTCCAATTATATCCAGATCTTATTGAAATGTTTATTTTGATGTTTGCCAATGATGTGGTGTTTTTCTCTGAGTCAGTTATTGGAGTCAGAGGAAAATTAATGCTTAAGAAACCTACTGTAATAAATTGGCCTTAAATGTTAACCTTCATCAAACTAAAATTATGATTTTTAAAAAAGGATCTAAACTGTCAAAATTAGAAAAATGGACATATATATCAACTATGCTTGCTGTTGTTACATCCTACCAGTATCTTGGCGTATCATTTAATAGAACTCTAAGTTGGTCCCTCTCTGCCGAAAACATTTCAAATAAAGCAAAGGAAGCTTTAGTGTCTGTTCCAAAATGTCGTTGTAGCTTTAAGGACTTGTCATATGATATCTACTTCAAAATATTCGACTGTAAGATACTACCTTTATTATTATATGGGTCAGAATTATGGGGTTTTCACAAACATGATTGTTTGGATAGGGTATTAATTTATGCATGAAAACGATTCCTTGGTTTGCCAATGTCTACACCGAATACAGACCCGTGAAGATCCGGGGTAGAATAGGTCTTCAGCAACCCATTCTTGTCATAAAAG
>VKKT01000201.1:80986-91895 GCA_008038995.1 Haliotis laevigata
AACTTCTTTGATCAGTAGTATGCCCCGCCACATTGCAGCCTGCATTGCTGCCCATGGTGACTCGACAAAATACTAACTTTGAATCTGGAGTTATGTTCTGCTTATATTCACATTTAATACATGAGTAATGAGTGAAAAATTTACAATCTTTAATTTCTCAATAATTTCTGGTTGTACTGTACATGGGTCTTATTGGTTTGAAATAACATCTTTTTGAGGGCAGATCATGGTTCAAACCCCACCAGATACATTTTTTTTATGATCCCTACGATAGATCGAGGAATTAATTAAATACCAATTAAATGGCTCATGAAAGTCATGTGGATGAGTGTGATTAGAATGTTGCCCAGTCCACTTTGGTGCACAATGAACATTCATATTACTCTTACACTCCAATGTGCTCCAAGTTTGCAAATTAAACCATCATGTCTTGGATCCTGAATCAACATCTGTGTGCGCCGGTGGATTGTTGGCTTAGAAAGGGGTTATGGTGTTCACCAGGAAACCATTACTGACAAGACATTACACTACATCACCTAAAACCCCACACCTCCTTTGAAAGATCCTGAAGCAGCCCCTGCTAAGTATGCCCTTGTCAACCATCATCGACAACCATTATCTGTCGAAATAAACTTGGATACAGTATGCAAAAAGCGAAAACAAACAATTCCATGCAGAATTGTTATATCTGTAGGCCCGCGGTTACAGTGTGATTGTCTAACTGCAGATTTTATTCAGCCTAACTGAAAGGGTACCAAACGTTGGAAGACGAATCGCTGCAAGTGCGCCAAGGCAAAGGAACCGTTTATCTCTTGATGTCAGCACTAGACTCCATGTAGTCTGCATCTCTGACTGTATATATAGAGACTTCAGTTTCAGCTCTAACATTAACAAACCGCTTTTTGTTTCGTGCCTGAGCATGCCAGCTGTTTTTATGCGAATTTGACTAACATGTGTTTTTTATTATCCATTATTTCTTCACAAGAGCATCGAACGTTTCAGTAATGGCATGATATTTTGCGGATGGGAACGTTTTCATCTTTTTGTGATGGGACCGTCCGGTATAGATCGTAAGTAAGTACGATAAGCAAGTAAGTAATAGAGCATTGTCCAGACTCCTATAAATCTAAATAAGCAGGCATTGGATCTGACAGTAGTCATATTTCCAGGTGAAGTATGAAGAAATGATGCTGATAGGAGTCAATGTGGTGATGAAATGTGTAGTGATTTGCTTTCAAAGGTGGTTTCTGGGTCGGGTGATACGGTGGCGAAGAGTCTGCAGATTTTCATCGATAGACACATTATTCAAGAGGACAACTACGAGGTAACTGTAGAGAGGACCTGCTTCGCTCATATTCTGGCCTTTGAGGCTAAAGTCAATGGAGGCGGAGATGAAGGTGTCGGCTCATTACGCAAAACGAGCAAGGATTTTGGTTAAGTGTTGAGCCGATTTGTAGATTTGTCTTCCTTTTAACTGGGTTCTTGTGGATTTGTGTTGTCGCACTGAGATAGGATGTTTGTGCAAAGGGTATTGACAGTTTACCGCATAGTTCATAGGCCTGATGGTGGCTTTATGTTGGCAGTTGAGTTTTACAGTTGTGCCTTACTTCATCTTGTGGTTGATGGTGGGCTTTGGAGGATAGTATTGACAATTTTGAGGATGTCTGGTGTGGGAAGGATTGTCCTTGTGAGTTGTAACAACGATGTCATTGCACATGTCACTGTTTCTCCTTGTACTCCATCGTGTGAATTTATAGATTAGATTGTTACCTACCACCTTATAAAAAGGGTTCACAGGATATTGCGCATATTGTCAACAGTTATCTTACATGTATCAATCCCATGAAATCATCATTTGCTCTCTATGCCCAATGGAAATCTAGTTTGGGGGATAACACAGACGGGTTAATTTTTTGCGTTGACATTTTACGTCCAACCTATTATCTGGTTTCGGTAACATGCAATGCTATCGATTACCATTGCAGTCGGTTCCAGTTACAATACTGGTTTTTGTCCCTCCTTATACATAGGGAGCTATTTTATGGTGGATGAAACAAATAATGTAATTCACAGATCGTTGTTTTCCTTTCCTGTCTTGAAAATATTAGAAAAAATAATAAACACTCTCTCAAGGGCATGAAGCGGTTGCTAAGATTTTATGTTGCATCAGTAAATACATGTCTCATCCATATATGATCAAGTTAATTTGTTTTCATTAATCGTCAAAAATGTAGAGATCTACACATTTATCTCTCTATGAATTATATGAGCATAATGGCTTGCAAATAAGAAATAAGACAGACCATGACGTGTCCCCTTTGGACTTAAGACCATCAATGTCATGCAACATGTTTTTACTGAATGTAGAGTTATCATTATATAATCTTTGTCAACTTTCCTTATGGCGGATCGAGATTCATTCAGATTATGTATATTGCATGTTTCCATTCATCGATTTGGTTTGCGTTGACTAATGGGTGGGATTGTCCCACTTGGTAACTGCAAAATGTCCTCCCGTAGCTACAGAACAAACGTGTTTGGCGGATAGTGATAGTGACAATATATGCAGTTGTGGAAAGAAATGCAAGATGAGTAAAACATAATAATTAGCTGTACGTCTCCTCTTTTATTCTGAAAGTGAACGCAATATAAAGAGATTCCGTCCGAACAAACTACAGTTACACATCGTAAATTAGTTCCTAATGTACAACGTTAAGGACATACATGTAATGGGCACATTAGACTTCCCTATTTAGATCAGCCTTCCTAGTTTTGTAATACAAATGGTATATAGTACAACTCGTACATTTCTTGCATCATCCGTTGCTCTTTTGTATAAACGGTCAAGGTTTCAACATATTCTCTTTTCAGTATTCATAGAAAGATATTTTCATTTTGCGTATTATGTCGGTAACTGGTAGAGCAAGGTTCAACAAGGTTTGAGTACATTAATGGGTGCAATATGTAGATATTTTCACTGTATGTTCTCTCACGTACACTCAATAGTAGCAGAATATTCGTTGAGAACAAAGATACTTTGAACTGGCAATGCATAGATGCACCGGTAATACATGCTCTTGTTCAGAAATATATATGTTGATGTTGGCGTTATGCAAAAGTGTGAGTCTTAAATTTTACAACAAATGCAGAGAACAAGGACATTTTGAACTGTCCATGCATAAATGGTCAACGCTGTTGGGGTATAGAGACCAACCATGTCCAAGCACCTGACCACCAGATCCCGTAGTTCCTTCTTACGATCATATTGCTGGAGAGGTAGTTTAACCTAAAATACTCACAAGGTCACTGTATGACACAGTAATCAATGTACTTGGATTGGTACTTTAATCAGGAAACTGTCATCTCGAAAAGGCATGCCATCATCACAAATAATTCATACTTTAATAAAGCAAGAAACTTTCCAACCAAATGGCCTCTACCAAATGCTAGCAATAAGAGCTGATCAGCGACCTATGATTGGCCCTCCTTAATGCTCTGCTTACTATGAAATCATGTTATCCGATCATTTCCTTTGATAACGATGAGTGTTGCAGGAGCACAGAATAGTTCCTTTAAGAGACCGACCATAACGTATTATGTGTGCCGTTCCACAAAGTGATCTTAACGCCAAGAACATCTTCATTACTTTACCATAGTTTCAGGACAGAAGGTCTGCTATTGATTACTGGGGCGCGGACTTGAGAGGCACCGGGATATTCGTTTGATTTTGTTCTTCTGAACGGAAACATTAAGCCAATCTGTTGAGAACAACCAACACATTATTTTCAGAAGAAAAGGAGTACCAAGAGAAGGGTTGCTTTTTTGTAAAAAACATGAAACAAATAACCTCTCTTTAGTATTATCTTCAAGATGACTGCTTATACTAATCTTCTAACACACATAGCTCTGAAATAGCCACTCCTTCAATTCCAGAATCGTTCAAACCCCACAAGATTGATAACGTGTTTTTTTTCTCACAAGCCTTTTGCTTTTTATTTTGTTACGTTATTTATCGTATAAATATAGACCTATCAAAGTCAACTGGGTGTTTTCTTTTTAGTGCGATTATAATTTGTTTCTGGAGTGGTAGCATGTTCGTGCGGAGATAGCATATATGTTCAGAGGTTTGATGTTGGTCAGGATGTTTCATGTTAGGGAGGTGTCTCGTTAATTAGAAGTCATGTTGGTCAGGATGTGTTGGGATCGATGGGTCTCATTAGTGTTGAACTATTATAGAGGGCAGACCATGGTTGGAAGCTCACATGATACATTAGGGGGTTTTATGCCCCCTACAACGTTAGATCGTGGAATTAAATGGCTGGTTCTCACAAATGGCTCATGCTCGTTGAAAGTCATGTTGATGAGTGTGATTTCAATGATGCCCAGGCCTCTTTGGTGCACGATGAACATTCATGTTACTCTTACACTCCAGGGTGCTCAAAGTGTGCCAATTAAGCCATCATGTCTTGGATCCACATCTGTGTGCGCCGGTGGTTTGTGGGCTTAGAAAGTGGTTATGGGTTCAACATGAAACCATTGCTAACAAGACATTACGCTACATCACCTAAAACCCCATACCTCCTTTGAATGATCCTGAAGGAGCCCTGCTTCATACATCCTTGTTATCCACCGTCCATCTTTCGAGTAAACTTTAATACAGTATGCAAAAGCTAAAAGAAACTATTACACGCAAAATTGCAGTGTCTATATGTTATAGTTTGATTGTCAAACTGCAGTGTGCCAAGGCAAAAATAAAGTTTAACTCTTTATGCCAGCACAGCTGCATTAAATAGACACCATGTATTTGTTACTATGTCTATATAGAGAACTGAGCTGTAGGTCTTGCAATAGGCTAACAACTATTCCCTGAAATGAACATATTTGACAGTTCATAAAAAAAACCTAAAATATAATGAAAAGGAGCCCTGGGACTTTCTTCATTTTTCCGAAACTGTGGAAATCTAGACTTGCCACATAATCTAGACTTGCATGGGCTTTCATGGATATGTTTGGGTCAGGGTCTGTATGACAGACTACTCTTGCATTAACTAAATGGGTTTTTTTATGTTCCATGACTGAACATGCTGTCAGCTCTTGATATGCGAATTTGACTTCCATGTGTTTTATAATCCATTACCACGGTTATGTTTAGAATTTTCTGCGGTAATGCCTGCGAACGTTTCAGTATTGGCATACTATTTAAGAATGATAACGTTTTCATTCTTTTTTGATGCGACGGTTCGGTTCGGATCAAAGAGTAAAGAAAGTATGTAATACTCCTATATATCTAATAAAGCAAGCATTGGATCTGATAGTAGGCATCTTTCCAGATGAATTATGTAGAAATGATGCGGATGGGGTCACTGTGATGATGGCATGCATAGTGAGTTTGGTGTCAAGGGTGGTTTCTCGGTCGGTGATACGGTGGCGAAGAGTCTGCAGATTTGTTGCCCTTTTTGGCGACAGTCAGTTGAGGCAGCGGTGAAGGAGTCGGCTCATTACGCAAGATCAGCACGGAGTTTGGTCAAGTGTTTAGGCTAATTATAGAACTCAGCGGTCTTGCTTTAACTGGGTTCTTCTGGATTTGAACTGTCGTTCTAAGATAGGATGGATGCGCAAAAAGGTATTAATAGTCTACAGTACAGTTCATGGCTGATTTCACAGATATCTTCCAATTGTTTCAGGCTGGCTTTATGTTGGCGGTTGAGTTTTGCCGTTGTGTTTTGCTTCATCTTGTGATTGATAGTGGGTTTTGGAGGATCATATTTACAATTTTGACAATGTCTGGTGTGTTAATTATGGCCGCTGTCTTGCCCTTGTCTGCTGGAACAACGGTGATGTTCTTTGCATTGCACCTGTCACTTTTAATCCTTGTAGTTCATAGACTAGATGTGTTACCCAGAACCTTATAAATCAGGGTTCACAGAACATTGCGTATTTTCTCGAAAGTTATATACATATATATATCCCATGAATTCAATATTTGCCCTTTTTGTGTGTGAACATTTAAATGTCTAACCTATCATCTGGTCTCAGTAACATGCGACGTCATCGAATACCATTGCAGCCTAAAGTTATTAAGTCCATTAACTGACCTTGGTTGTAGATACAATATCAGTTATTGTCCTTTGCATATACAGGGACCTATGTTATTGTAATGAAACAAATAATGTGATTTATACATCGTGTGTTCACTTTTCCTGTGTTAACCTATCTGTAAAATAACAAAACACATGAAGCAGTTACTCAGATTTTATGCTGCATCAGTAAATACATGTTTTATGCACATATGATTAAGATATTTTGTTTTCTTAAATCGTCCAAAATGTAGGGATGTACACAGTATTACATATTATTTCCAAATTACAAGAGCAACAAGGTTTGCAAAACACAATTAGAGACCGTGACGTATCCCAATTTAGCTTGTGACCACAATGCAAATAGCCGAGTGTATCATGATAAGGTGGAACGACGGTGGAATAGCTTTAAGATGGACTGAATATTGTAAGTGGTGTAATTAAGGATTGATAGCCAATGAATACCTAGCTAAAACACAATATGTGTCTTTCCACTCTTGCATAAAGCAATCCATATTTGAGTGTAACCTGACATTGAATTATGCATGAAGAGGGATATTCCTCGAAGAAATTAGTATGGTCATTTTTTGTAATTTTGCAATATAAATTATTGTACAAATTAGCCATCATATATACTGAGAGAAACAAATAAAGGATCACAGGAAAAGAATTGTTTTCCAGTTTTCATCACCAGCTATGAATAGCTGGAAAATAATAAAGGAACATTTGAATTTTCCTGTGATCCTTTATTTTTTTCTCTCAGTATAGTTTCACGGTGACATAAGATTTATTGCATAGAAATAGAAATAACGGCAGTATTGATTCATTGACTGATAGTTGTTTAACGCCGCACTCAGCAATACTCCAGCTATATGGCGGCGGTCAGAAAATAATCGAGTCTGGATCAGACAATCAAGTGATCAACAGCATGAGCATCGTACTGCTACCAGGATGCAAACTGTTCAGCACCATACTCGTGTTTGTGGGTTTCGCCAAGGTAGTCAACTTCTAATACATGCATAATATCCTAACACGATATAAGCCTTGACACAACTTGAATACGTAGGAAAGCGGTGTTAAACTCTCACTCACTCACTGACGATGACGGAATCAAAAGAAACTCTTTGTCTGATATACATGACATACATTTAGATTGGTTCGTCGTTTTACGGAATGATGTTAACGAGTACCAGTATTTTCGATTAAGAAAACGGTGAGCATGATGTTGCGTGGACATCTCTTCTCTCAGTCCAACTAGAAGAACACGATCAAGATAATAAAACGTTCATGAAGTATATGTTGCATTCTAAAAAGCATTCATGTCTGTGTATCCGTAAGTGTGTGTGTGCGTGTGTGTGTTGTGTGCTAAGTATATTGAAATGATGCGGAGCCAGTCCTTTAACTGAGATTGCATCAAATAAGCTTGGGTCTTCTATTTGTAAGACCATGAAATAGTATTCTAAACAGCATTCATGTCTGTGTATCCGTACGTGCGCGTGTACGCGTGTGTATTTGTTTGTGTATGCCAAGTATATAGAAATGATGCAGGGTTAGTCCTTTACCTGTTTGCGTGTTTGTTGGTAGCTCAAAGCCGAACACAGCCGTACATATTCCAAGAATTTTGCTGCGACATGTGTAGCATCGAGTCGGGATTCTCTGACAATTATTGTGAATGGAAATGACAAAACTGAATGAAATGCCACTGAGCAATGGTCGACGCCGTTGGGGTAAGGTGACTTGCTATTAACCAGGTCCCAGCTCCTAACCCCTCGATTCATTAGTTTCTTCTAATGATCAGATTGCTGGATACGATTTTTAACTCAAAATACTCACGAGGCCACTGTAATGACACTGTAATCAATGTGCTTGGATTGTTACTTTACTGATTGTTGCAGGAGCAGAGAACAGTTCCTTTAAGAGACCGACCATAACGTATTACGTGTGCCGTTCCACAAAATGATTTTAACGTTAAGAACATTTTCATTACTTTACCAAAGTTTCAGGACAGAAGTTGTGCTATTGACTAGTGGGGCGCGGACTTGAGAGGTACCTGGATATTTGTTTGATTTTGTTCTTCTGAAAGAAAACTAAGCCAATCTGTTGAGAACAACCAACACTATATTTTCAGAAGAAAAGGTGTACCAAGAGAAGGATTGCTTTTTCGTAAAAACACGAAACAAATAATCTTTCTTCAGTATTTTCTTCAGGATGGCTGCTTATACTAATCTTCTAACACACATAGCTCTGAAACAGTCACACTTTCGATAGGAGAATTTACCACAAAATCGAACTCCACGAGAGTGATAACGTGTTTCATTGTCTCACAAGCATTGCTTCCTTGTTTATTCATCGTAGCAAAATAATATTCTCGGGTTAAAAGGAAAATGTAAATCAGTTGATACTGTCAAACTTGAGAGACATGGTGTCACGTGAGCGTAATAAAAAGGAATTTAGTGGAGATCCTATAATTACGTTTGTATGCTTAATGCGATAACTTTAGCAATACAGAGCTCAGATGCTAATGGGTGCATGACCTGTTTGAGGAAGTGCTCCCTGTTTGGTTAGAACTATTTCCACTTTCAATTGCGTTTTATGTTACGTTATCGTGTAAATAAAGACCTTTCATAGTCAACCTTTCATTTAAAGCGGGTTTATCCTGTTAATGGAGTGGTAGAATGTTTGAGCAGAGATGGCATATTATGTGGGGAGGTGTCATGTTAGTGAGTAGATTTCATTGACGAGGTGTCATGTTGGTCAGGATGTATCAGGTTACAGGGGTGTTTTGTTAATGAGAAGTAATGTTGGTGAGGAGGTGTTGTGCTAGATGGGTCTCGTTAGTATTAAACTAACATGCTATTGGACAGACCATGGTTCGAAGCTCGCCTGATACATTTGTTTTTATGCTACCTACAACGATAGATTGTGGAATTAATTAAACACCAAATGGCTCGTGCTTGCTAAACCAGTTGAAAGTCATATAGTTGAGTGTGATTGGACTGTTGCACGGTGCTCCTTGGTGCACGCTGAACATTGATATTATCCTTTCACTCCACGGTGCTCCGTGGTGCACGCTGAACATTGATATTATCCTTTCACTCCACGGTGCTCCTTGGTGCACGCTGAACATAGATAAATGTATTATCCTTTCACTCCACGGTGCTCCTTGGTGCACGCTGAACATTGGTATTATCCTTTCACTCCACGGTGCTCCTTGGTGCACGCTGAACATTGATAAATGTATTATCCTTTCACTCCACGGTGCTCCTTGGTGCACGCTGAACATTGATACATGTATTATCCTTTCACTCCACGGTGCTCCGTGGTGCACGCTGAACGTTGATATTATCCTTTCACTCCACGGTGCTCCTTGGTGCAAGCTGAACATTGATACATGTATTATCCTTTCACTCCACGGTGCTCCTTGGTGCACGCTGAACATTGATATTATCCTTTCACTCCACGGTGCTCCAGGTTTGCAAATTAAACCATCATGTGTTGGATCGCCATCTGTGCGACAGTGGCCTGAGAAAGGGGATATGTAGTTTAACATGAAACCAATGTCGAGAAACTTAAACCCCATACCTCTTTGAAACATCCCGCAGCAGCCCCTGCTACGTACGCCATCGTCAACCATCGCCCATCTTTCGAGTCAATGAGAAATATACTTTGATGCAGTATGCAAAAACTAAAACAAACTACTCCATGCAAAATGTTACAGTTCGATTGTCAAACTACAGATTTTATTCAGTCCAATTGCAAGGTTACCAAGCGATGCAAGTGTACCAAGGCAACGGTTCAGTTAAACTCTTGATGCCAGTACAGGTGCAATAAATAGACAATATGTATTCTGTATCTGTGACTGTATCAACATGGACACTTCAGCTTCAGCTTTTGCATTATCTAAACAGTTTTGGTTCCCTACGTGAACACGCCAGCTGTTGATATGCGAATTTGACTTACATGTGTTATCCATTATTTCCTTACCATGGTTATATATGGAATGTTCAGCGGTAATGTCATCGAACGTTTCAGTGATGGTATGATATTTTACGGATGAGAACGTTTACATTATTTTGTGATGCGACGGTTCGATTGCGATCCAAGAGTGAAGTAAGTAATACAGCACTGCCCAGACTCCCATAAAACTAATAAAGCAGGCATTGGATCTGATAGTAGGCATCTTTCCAGGTGACTTATGTAGAAATGAGTCGGATAGAGGTCAGTGTGGTGATAGAATGCACAGTGAGTTTGGTTTCTGGGTCGGGTGATACGGTGGCGAAGAGTCTGCAGATTTTCATCGATAGACWCATTATTCACGAATACTACTACGACCGAACTGTAGACAGGAGTTGCTTCGGAAATTCTGGCCTTTGTGGCGAAAGTCAGTTGAGGCAGCGGTGAAGGAGTCGGGAAAATAAGCAAGATGAGCACTGAGTTTGGTCTAGTGTTGAGCCAATTTGTAGAATTCGACAGTTTTGCTTTAACTGGGTTTCCGTGGATTTGTGTTGTCGCTCTGTTATAGGATGGTTGGGCAAAGGGTATTGATAGTTTACAGTACAGTTCATGGCTGATTTCACAGATATCTCCCATTTGTTTCAGGCTGGCTTTATGTTGGCAGTTGAGTTTTACAGTTGTGTCTTACTTCATCTTGTGGTTGACGGTGGGTTTTGGAGGATAGTATTGACAATTTTGAGGACGTCTGGAATGGGAAGGATGTCCGCCATCTTGTCCTTGTGAGCTGTAACAACGATGTCATTGCACATGTCACTGTTTCTCCTTGTACTCCAGGCACCCATGAAGGGCCACCTCCTCGTGGTGGGTGCTGGGTAACG
>VKKT01000201.1:102285-112462 GCA_008038995.1 Haliotis laevigata
TTGATAATATTTGGACATCTGGAACATTTCCTGTTTCTTGGCGCGATGCTTTTACTGTTCCCATCCCTAAACCTGGACGTGACCATACTGATCCTTCGAATTACCGACCGATCTCTCTAACTAGCTGTGTTTGCAAGACCATGGAACGCATGATAAATAATCGGCTTGTTTGGTACTTGGAAACCAATAACCTTATAACGTATATCCAGTGTGGTTTCTGTAAAATAGAAGTATTATCGATCATTTAGTGCGTTTAGAATCCTTTGTAAAAATGCCATTATTTAAAAACAACATGCAGTGTTGATCTTTTTCGATTTAGAAAAAGCATATGACACTACTTGGAAACATGTGAATTAAAGAGATTTACACGATTTTGGATTGCTAGGCCGTTTGCCTCAATTCATATCCAAGTTTTTAACTGACAGGCCATTTGAAGTCCGCGTGGGTTGTACCCTGTCTGATCATTACAATCAGGATCAGGGTGTCCCACAAGGAAGTATTTTGTCTGTCACACTTTTTAGCATAAAGATAAATAGTTTGTCCAAGGTTTTAAATGATTTGATCGATTGGCCGCTGTTTGTGGATCATTTAATATTTCTTGTCGTGGTAACAATATGCATACTATTGAACGGCAGTTGTGTTTAAACAAAATAAATAAATGGTGTCTTGAAAACGGCTTTGAATTTTCTAAGTAAGAAACTAATTGTATACACTTCTGTAGAAACATAAGGACCCAGAACTAAATTTAAATTGCACTCCAATCAAAGTTGTCAAAGAGGCCAAGTTCTTGGGTCTACTTTTCGACTCCCATTTAACTTTTCTGCCGCATATTAAATCCCTTAAAAATAAATGCCTGAAGGCACCGGATATATTGAAAGTAGTTTCTAATTCAAAGTGGGGAGGGGATCAAACTACACTCCTGCACCTATATAGGTCACTAGTCCGCTCCAAACGTGATTATGGCTCCATCGTAAATGGTGGAGCCTGCAACAGCAACCTAAAACTATTAGATTCTATTCACCACCAAAGCCTAAGACTTTGTCTTGGGTCTTTTAGAACTTCTCCTGTTGACAGTCTCTATGTTGAGGCCGATGAGCCATCACTTAACCAACGTCGTATAAAATTATCCTTACAGTATACAACAAAACTCTATTCTAACGAGTCTAATCCTGCATTTAACTGTGTTTTCAATCCTCTTTATGAGGATTTGTACAACAAAAAGACTTCTCTTGTTCCGTCTCTTGGGCTAAGAATTAAACCATTCATTTCTGCTGCCGGAATTGAGCTGTTTAATATAGCTCCTTCCCGACTTTTTTCTTCTCCTCCTTGGTAATTGGTTAGACCACAAGTCGACCTAACATTAACATCGTTTAAAAAATCAGAAACTAATGAATTACAATATAGACAAGAATATAATCAATTAAAACGTAAATATACTACATATATATCCTTATTTACAGATGGGTCCAAGGATGGTGGCACAGTGTTTTGTGCCACTGTCATTTGGTCCAAAACAATTTCTTCCAGATTACCCAATGACAGTTCAATTTTCGAAGCAGAAGCAAACCCAATACTTACAGCTCTTAAATATATAATTAGACACCCTAAATGTAAACATTATATCATATTTTCCGACTCTCTTTCTTGCGTTCAGGCTATTAAAAATCTTTGTTGTAAACATCCACTTTTAATAGAAATTAGAGAATTATATAATGATCTTGCAAATCCCAAATACGACATCGTCTTCTGTTGGTTACCCAGTCGGTTGGTTACCCAGTTGCTTGACTGTGTTGAATATTCCATCACAAGGGATAACTATTTCAAATCACAAACCAGGACAGATCTTTTTACTAATATAAGTTCTCATTTAATTATTGCATTTTAAAAAGAATTAGACTTGTTAACTGATTTGTAACTAGATACATATTTTATTATTGTTGGTTTAGATTAGTAACTTGTATTGTTAGTAGCTGTACCCTCAAAGGGGGTTGAAGAAGCGTAAAATTATTGTCCTCTTGCAGGTAGCAAAAGTAATGGAAGTCCCCATAGTTCCTAGTTTGGTGATCTACCTTCAGTTGTTGGCGATCTATAGCCCATGTTTTATATTGTATTGTCTTCTTTAATTGGAATGTTTTAGGTTTGTTCGTTAGTTATATATTATATCTGTGATTATCTAGTATTTTTACTGTCCATCGTCGACAGATTTAATTTTCAAAATATTTCACTTTTTATTGTATAAATTGTTTGCGTCACGATATGGCTGAGATATTGCCGATGTGACGTTAAATATTAACTCACTCACTCAATTCAATGTCAATTTCCTTTTTTATGGCGGATCGTAATTCATTCAGATTAGGTTTATTGCATGTTTTAGTTCCATGGTTCTGGTTCTACAGTATCAGTTTCCGATGAATGTTGACTGATGGGTGGGGTTGTCCCACTTGGTAACTACAACCCTGTCCACCCGTAAGTACAAAACAAACGTGTTCGTCATAAGATACACGATTCAAACTAGAAAGATACTAAAACTGTATCAGTTGTGGAATGAAATGCAAAATTAATAAGGAAACAAAATACGTCTCCTCTTTATTTCCGAAAGGGAAGGCATAAAAGAAGACATTCCATCTGCAGAAATCACAGTTACACATCGTTAATCAATTCATATTGTACAACGTTAATGACATAATGAACATGTTAGCTTCCCCTTCCCTATTTAGATCAGCCTTCCTAGTTTTATCATATATATTGTACATAGCATCACTCGCACGTTTCCTGCGTCTTTCGTTGCTTTTTTGTATAAACGGCCAGGTTTTCAACATATGCTCTTTTCAGTGTTCATCATTGTGCGCATTATGGTACAACTTGTACAACAAGGTTCAGTACATTAATGAGTGTAATAGGCAGATATTTTCACTGTATATGCACTCAAGTAAATTCAATAGCTGGCGGGACATTTCTTCTTTGCGAATAAAGATATTATTAACTGGTAATGCATAGAGATCGTGCTGATTGCTCGTGTGGAGAAATATACGCTAGACGCCAAAAGAAACGTTACCCCCCTACCTTTATGAATCACTGAAAAACTATCGAAGATATTTTAGAAGGTGTTAGTTTACAAGAAAGCTTAACAGCACAGCTTTATGCAAATCACGAAAATAAATTCTCAAATGCATTCATATTTGGGTCATATGCATCTTTTTCAGAAGACTTACATTGTCCTTCATTCGTCTATGCCGAAATAAACCAATAATAGTGATTTTGATGTCCAAAAGAAAGGTTGAAATAAAATTCTACTTCGGGAAAATGATAAACCATTTAAAGTCACCATTTTTCATCTATTAAAACAGGAAACAACTGTTGTAGAGTGTGTAAAAAAAATTATATAATCATTGCTATAATTTCAGTCTTTTAAAACAGTTTTTGCTGATTTGCATTAGTGAAAACAAGTTAAACGTGTCATTGATTTTGTGAAAAAATGTTTAGGAACAATTATCTTTGTTTGCTTGCAAACTAACATTTTTCCATTTCCATTTTACACATAGCAATATCAATCGCCAAAACGAAGCAATATTCAAACAGTATTTACATCCATTTCACATGCAGAATGATTCTGTAGGGTATAAAGAGAGCCTAGAAGACATGATCTGATACACAAGTACAAGATATATGCCACGATTAACAGCTGAAGGGAGAGAAAAAGCCATGGGGATGGTGCAGATGGGGTCGACATACAATGCTGTTTCCAACGCCCACGGATGCCACCGTATCACGGTTATAAGACTTATTCAGGGCTTCAGACAGACTGGGATCACCGTAGACAGACCAAGAAGTGGACGTCCACGCATCACAACGCCATCTAAAGATAGCTACCTCCGTCATAAAGGAAGGAGGATAACGTTTCTTTTGGCGTTTAGTTTATGTGTTGATGTTGGCGTTACGCCAAACGTGTAAGTCATAGCTTTTTACAGAAATGCAGAGAACAGGCCATTTGAACTGTCAATGCATAAATATGGTATATATCTCCTGTTGAAGCCTGTATTTAAGAAGGATAATAATCATCGGTATCATCATTATATATGTTTTATTACTACTGAGCGCATCATGCTAATGTAAGGAAATATATACATGTACGTACATGTTGGTCTTATGCAAGCAGTGTAAGGCATTGCTAAAGCTCTATAACCCTATATACAAACCCATCGTGAGGGGGCAAGTATATGATATACACATATGTGAAGTTGACAACATACGATATGTATTCCATAACAGTTTCAGGAATTTTCAATCAGATTTTGATCCGTGACGATTTATCGGTACATCTCCATAACTGGACATAATAATATATAACAAGTTAAGCTATACGACATGTACAAGGGCTGAAGGATTTCCTATCATGGTCGGCCAGACAGAACTGTTTTAAATCATGATTTGTCAGTCTTCATAGATTTCGACACATGAGAAGGCTCCACGACCAGAGGGTGTGTCGACGTTATCTGTATTACTTGAGGCTGGTGTGTATCATAGAATCCTCTCAGTGGGTACAGGTCCTTCTGCCTATGCAAGTTATATCTCACTCTGCAGATAGCCGAGTCGTTGGCATTGTATAATGACTAGGTTGAACAACATGTAATGAATAGCTTAAGGGTGGATTAAAGATTTATAGCTCATGAATAAGTAGCTAAAAGCCAATATGTGTCTTTCCACTCTTGCATAAAGCGATCCACCTTTGAGTGTAACCGGATAGTGATTTATGCATGAAGAAGTATAATCCTCAAAGAAATTATAATTGACATCCTATATCGTAATGAGAACATAAGATAAAGTATTGTAACAAACCAGTTTCGCGGTTGTATAATAGTTATTGCATAGAAATAGTAATAACGATAGTATCCACAACGACACTCGCCAAATGATGCAAGATAATATCATATAAATATAAGTGCAGCATGGGGTGTACAAATGTTGTAAGGAGTATTTGTGAGTCCTATATATGTGTGATAGCCTTGTGGTTGGCATAAAGCACCCTTTGGCACACCAGGAACTTGTAATGGTGGGTTCGAATCCCAGTTCGCCTTGATTATGCTACCAGGAGGCAAACTGGTCAGCACCATACTCGTGTTCGTGGGTTGCGCCAAGGTAGTCAACTTCTAATACCTGCATAATATCCTAACACAATAAGCTTACTCCTGTCACAACTGGAATACTTCGCAAAGCGGGATTAAACCCTCAACCACTCACAATGTCGCGATCGAAAGAAAATCTTTGGCTGCAATAAATGACACAGTTTCGTTCGCCGTTTTGTGGAATGATGTTACCTTTATTAAGTACTCAGGCTTCTCGATTACGAAAACTTAATGTTGCATTGACATCCCTTCTCTCAGTCCCATTAGAATGGACGTTTCAAACCTCGTTCATTAAATATATGTTGTATTCGTTCCGGTATCAAGTTTGTGTAGGAGTGTGTGTATGTGTGACTACGCCCCATGAAGATCACTACCTACGCACCTTGCATCTGCGTAACAGATACGGACACACTGATACATGCTTTGACATAATCGGATCGTATGGTCAGCAGTCAGACTGTTGCAAGACGACTAACGGCAGTCGGTGTCAGAGCCTACATACTCATAGTCAGCTTTGTCAGTGGTTGAAGAGAATATTTTGAAGAAAACATCTAAATTTAATGATGCCAAAGCCAGACGTATCTACACTATATATTGAGATTATGGCCAAATAGCTATCATTCCTCTGTGTGGATATGACCCTGGAATCGAGATCCAGAATCACACTGTGATATGATAAAAAGTTGTTTTCACATCTAAAGAAGTAACACATCTCATAAATTGAATTGTACAGCCTTTGCTATTAACTTCAAAAACAATGATGCTGGGATAAGGAAATGTCATTGAAAATGTATCAACAGCGACCGACACAAGACACGGTTCAACGTCGTGTCCACATGCGAGAGAACCCATTGTGTAGTTAGGATTCCTGGGCCCTGTTCCTCAAAGCGATCGTAGCGCTACGATGATCGTAACTCCCATACTTTAACATAGACTTACGACTGTCGTAGCGCTACAATCGCTTTGAGGAACGGGGCCCTGGACATAGACTCGACGTAAAGTCCGCACACTCCCATATTTGTGTAATTGACATTATTTATAGACAGCGAAAGCAGTTTTAGGTCACTCTTAATGCCATACACGTCAGGCCTACATGTCTTCATAAAAAGTCTGTCTCGTAAAAAGTCTTACTTAAAAAGGGAAGGACATGCTGTGATCTCTCCGGTTGCTCTCTGAGAACAGTTAGCTTCATAAATGAGATTAGATCAGATGTTCTGTGCTGCTTTATTTGTAAGGCTTCCACATTCCTTTGGTGGAATTATGGTAATATAAATGGAATGTTGAATCTACCTGTGTCATTGATATCAACTTCTTTTATGTTATATTACCAATCATTAATCTACAGATGTTGAACCTCAGTTGTTAAAGGTAAGTATTAATGTACTTCATTAGTTTCATACCACATTATACATCATACTTTCATAAAACAGATATAGCAAGAAATGGATGGTTTAAACTGTACAACTTATCAGTCAATCTGGTTATCGCTACGAGAATACTGTGAAGTCCGGTGACATGTAAAAGGCCCCATGAACTTAAAGCATTCACGTGGTTCTGACAGACCATATGATAATTTGTGTGAATCTGTTGTTTGAGCCAAAGCCTGAAACTAGCGGCTCAGGGTTGCTAACGGTTTGGAACCTGCGCCACCCATGTCTTTCAACAATCAAGCCCATGTGTTGATATTGCACATGTCAGACAGCGTATTTATGATAATGTTCCTACCTTAGCAGAACATTTCACAATAGTTTCTAACCATTTAATTTTAGCTTATTTAAAAGAAATCAATTTATATGACAAAATATAGAATTATATCTCAATAGTTTATCATTCTTATTTGTATCTTAATATATTGTAATATAAAGTATTTCTCGCCGCGAATAGCTGAAAAGTTGCTGATGCGGCGTTTTCACATTTTTCATTCACTCACGCACTCACTCAAATGTATTTCTTTTGTGAATGAGTATTAAACCAAGGTATGTACATGCCATGGTGAGAATAACAAAAAGTAAGGGCATATTTCATCATGTTAATCAATGCAAATATTTCCAAGCATGACCAATAAA
Source organism: Haliotis laevigata (assembly GCA_008038995.1). NCBI lineage: Eukaryota > Metazoa > Mollusca > Gastropoda > Lepetellida > Haliotidae > Haliotis > Haliotis laevigata. The sequence goes on from VKKT01000201.1 coordinate 109,475, forward strand.
ATAATATGCGCATTTTCATATTCTGCCAAGCATTGTTACATATTAATAACACATAAAAATGTGTCCTACTTGTTACACCCAGACAATAGCATAGGCGAGTTGGACAGAAATATTTAGATATATTTCGTGTATGTTTTCATTGCTATACTATATTCAAAGACATTTAATATTGTGCATTTATATATAAATGTTCTACCTCATAAATTGTGACGTACAAAGCGAAGTATTTCATTAATGGGTTGTATATAAACAGTAACTGTGTTTGACGGGGGTTTATGTAGCGTAAAATTAGTGTCCCCCCTAAAGGGTACGTGAGACCAATTCATTCAATGCTTATTCGTATCTACCTGTGTTTTAACTGCAGAAAATGTGTATAATTTTAAGTTCTTGATAACCTTGGTACAATCACAAGTATCTAAGGAAAAGGTATAAATCCTGCTAGGGAACCATGAAGGAAGCAGATGTATCATCAGTTCCCATGGCCCCTAGTTCCCATGGCTGACCTTTCTTGCTAGTAATCTATAGCCCCATTCTTACTTTTGTATCGAAAGCTACTAATCAGTTAGTTTATCCTTCTGCAACTAGTTTAAAAACATTCTGTGATATAATACTAGTTATTATAATGTCTTTCGATGGTGGTTCTTAAAGTACAACAATAATATAACTTACTCCAGTAACAATATGGCTAAAACTATATCCAACGTGACTTTAAACAGTAACTCACTCACATTCAAGGACTGAGACAACACACTATCCATTAAGTCGCCTTTTACGGCAAGCGCCGGTTGCGAAGGACCCTTTTCTAACCAGAAATGACCACGGGGTTACGGTGTTGTTCAGACTACACCATAGTATGTGAACCCTGACCAACGGATCATGACAGGGGTGCAGGTACACATGTAAATACGTATACGACGCACCTTACGTTGCTCTCAAGCTGAGGATGCTAGGGACCTTATCTAACCCTGAATGGCCACGGGTTCTGATTTTGAGCCACAACCACAAATGGCGTGGCATCTGATATTTCAACCCCTGACCTACGGGTTATGACGGGGCTGCAGGTACGTATCTTACTTCGACTCTCTTTAACATAACTGTATGTTGGGTGATTAGGGTCATCGTCATATCTCCCTGAGATATCCATGCGATATCGACAAAAGCAATAATATAACAGGATATTGCGATATGGCGGCCCGAATTAGCGGCGTTGCGATACAGCAAAACAATGAAATAGCCATACACCACATAAATACATTACTCAAAATGTAGTATAGCTCTAGACAGAATGGACGTTACTGAATATAATTACTCAACGACTTGCAAGTAAAACCCATCTTTGTTACTCTAAACACATAAAAATGCGAGAGGCATCACAACTGCACATACCTCATCTGGATACGAGTTTGTCGTACTCGTACATATGCATCTCAGATCACAAGTGTGATAACATGTACGTTATTAAGGGAAAATGTTCCTTGGTTTGACAAGATGAGTAAAACCTATATTAAGTGTTAAAGAATGATGTTGAATGTCATATTGAAATGCTGGTGTGTTATTTTCACATGTTAAAGTTCGTGGTACGTGCTGTGAAATTCAGTGAGAATTGTTTTCGATTTCTGTGTTAAATCCACCATGGTCATCCATATTTATGGAAAGATTACATCATTCTGTATAATATGACACTGACAGTCATTTCCAATCACTTCTTCACAAATAATATATTGTGAACTATGCACAACATTTTCAATCACTGCAAAGAAGTTCCACTAAAGTCGAGAAAAACCAGGAAGCTAACAGGATAAGCTTCTTTAAGGTCCAAGAATTTCAGGCACAGCTAAAATCAATTAAAGCTTTCTGCAGAGAGTGTCTCTCATGATATCTATCAAAACGGTGTTGACATGTAAACACAGTATGAAAATTGGTTTGTTTTCATGAAAGACGCAGGGACCCAGGAATACAGCAAGACAAAAATAGATACCTTGAACATGGAACATCTGAAATGGGTCTATCTTTTCACATCCCATAACGCTCACCATGAAATGTGCTTAAATGATCTGTTTCAATCTCAGTGAATTCTAAAGGATTAAGGGGCGGTGTGGTAGTCTAGTGGTTAAAGCGTTGGCTCGTCACGCCGAAGACCCGGGTTCGATTCCCTACATGGGTACAATGAGTGAAGCCATTTCTGGTGTCCCCCGCCGTGATATTGATGGAATATTGCTAAAAGCGGCGTAAAACCAAACTCAGTCAGTCAGTCGAATGGATTAAAGTGCGAGTTGGATGTTGGAGTATGATTGTAAGTTGGCGAGAGTACAACTCACTATGCAAACCGGATTCATATAGCTCCAACAAAATCACATGCAGGGATACAGTAGCAGACCCGCAGCTCCAGATAGACAACAACATTTGTAATGTTAGGTTAAATGTTTCATATGGTGTGCATTTATGCATGCATGTTTACATTCGCAGATACACGATGACGTTTTAGACACACATAAAGCACAAATACGCATGTCATATCACTCAAAAATACCTCAAAAGCACAATCATGACGACTCAAATAACACCCCAATACGGTCCATATGACACCAATACAATCCAAATAACACAAACACATAAATTAAAGTTATTATAACCAAACATAATGTATTGTAGTTGCATTTATAACTCTCCCAAAGTGTAGTATCGGAGGGGCCAAAGTCAGGCTCGGTAACCTTTTCGATTTCGCGTTATCGACCCGTGAATGTTCATAATATCAAGCGTGTGTTTCATATTTCTAGCCTCTCCTTCGATTAGTGACCGACTGTCTTTATAGAGCTGCAACATCTTTGAATGTAGTGTTCAACAAGAAACATTCCTAAACCTCTCATAACTATGTTCCCCGCCTATACCAGGTGACCGAAGGTCGCGGGTTCGATCCCCGACCGCGTCATACAAAAAGACGTTAAATATGGTACTTGTTGGTCCCTGTCTGGCGCTCGGCATTAATGG
>VKKT01000201.1:174694-184762 GCA_008038995.1 Haliotis laevigata
ATAAACATAAAAATACAGTTGAAATTCCTATATGCGTTTCTTTTTTGGGAGAGTATACTATATTTCCAATAAATAGACATCATGTATTCTGTGTTGGTATCTGTGCACAGTCAGGTTGACATGAGATTACTGACGAGTAACACCTACAGCTGTTGCATTGAGTACAGTAACACATTTTGTATTCTGTGCAAGGAGATGTTGACAGGGGTTGATTCGTGTAGAATAAGGAATTTGACTTACATATGTTTTTCACATCCACGGTGTATTCAATCATGGTAGTGTATGCAATTATCTGCGGTAATGCGATTATTGAACATGTCCGAATAAAGGCAAGACATTTTAGTGGATGGCAAAGTTTTAATTCGATTATGACATGACGGTTTGGTATAGATCCTTATCACGGTGTCATGCGAGAATGAAGCAATACAACAGAGTACATAGGAACATATCGCAAATTATGAAGCAAGAGGATCTGATAGTAGTCATCTTTCCAGGCGAAGTAGATAGAAGGTATGCAGGTAGGGGCTAGTGTCATGATGGAATTTTTGGAGATGCATAAGCAAGATTATCATGATAAGAATAATAAGAATAACTTGATGAGACTGTATTAGGTCAAGGACGTCAAGCTGTTGTTTAAATGTCTATATTTTCAGTAAAAATGTATGTCTCATAATATAATAATATAATAGTATGATCACGCTCCTCTTTTTTATTAGTACAAATATAGGGATTTCAATTGAATTAGAGAACCTGAGACTTTAACAGCAGTTTTGTAATATTTCAGATTTGGTTGTTATTCTTTGAATGGGGATTTGCAAATGAGGCTTAATATAACGTACGCATTTTGAGCGTGTAATCTTCAATGTCATACGGGACATTAGCAGGAGTTCACCACCATATGTCCTTCAGTCCGTCTCTAAATATACTGTTTTTTTCTAAATGTCGAATTATCATTATTTCACAATTATGTAAATGTCTTTTTCTATCCCAGATCGTGATTGTATTAGTTTTATCCATTGCATGTCTCCGCACAACGGTTGTGGCCAACAGTTTCGGAAACGAGCGAAAACTAATGGGTGGCATTGCCCCATTATGTAACTAAAACATGTCATCCAGTAGCTACAAACATAATGTTGTCAAAAAACGGATACATGCAAACAATGCCTTTAATCAAAGATGCTAAAAATTATATGTAATGGATTCCTTTTGAAGTTGGTCTCTGAAATACAACGCCATCCGAATAAGGAAAAAAACAGCCCATTTGTTTCCTCTTTTACTCTGAAAGTGAAGGCATAGAAAGATATTCCATCTGAAGAAACTACAGTACCAACCCTATATCAGTTCAGAATGTACAGTTATGGACGTAATATGTAACACTCAAGATGCACGTCACATTAGGTTTCCGTATATAGTTCAGCCATCCTAGTTTTAGTATGATACAGGAATGTAGTGTCACTCGTACTTTTCCTGTGCCATTTGCCTGCGATGAGAACGTCCAGGTTTCCAACCTATGCTCTTTTTAGTACTTATCGTAAAACATTTGTATGGTGCACATTATGTTGGTAAATGGTAAAACCAGGGTCAACAAGGTTTCAGTTTGGAAAGGACCGTAGTAACTACTGGAGCGTCTTTTGGTATCAAATATATCAGCTCAGGTATATTTAATAGCAGAGGGACACGCCTCCATGAGGATCGCTTCTCCGTTGAAAACAAAAGTATTTTGAACTGGTGATGCATAGATATCGTACAGATTATACCTGCTGGTGTACCAAAAATGTATTTATCAGTACATATCCGTCATATGGACTCCGCCGATAACTGGACATAATATCATATAACAAGTTAATCTATACGACCTGAACAAGATTTAAAGGATTTGCTGTCGTGGTCGGCCAGACAGAGCTGTATTATATCATGATTTGTCTGGATAGGTTCCGACACATGAGAAGGCTCCAGGACTAGAGAATGTGTCGACGTTATCTGTATTACTTGAGACTAGTTTCTTTCATCGAGTCCTTTCATTGGGTAGAGATCCTACTCCGTATGCAAGTTATATCTCACTCTGCTGATAGCCGTGGTTGGCATCGTATAAGATGTTGTTAGCCGATTGAGAAGGTGGAATGATGGTGGAAAGGCTCAATGGCGGATTAATTATGTAAGAGGTATGAATAGAGATTGATAGCCCATGAATATTTATATTAAATACAATTAATATTTTCCACACTTGCGTAAGGAAATCCGTCTTTGACTGTAACCGGATACTGAATAATGCATAAAGAGGGATATTCCTCAAGGTTATATCATTATAATGGACTTCCTGTCGTAATGAGAGCATATGCAAAATTAATTGTAACCAGATATAAATGGCTTTGTTTTGCGATTATGAAAGATAAAAGTGGGATTTGGCTGACTTGGGTTAGAGTTTTGATAACGCTTAGTCCAGATGAGCCAGAGTTCGTTTCAACAAAATGCTCAATTGGTGAGATTAGTGAAATTTGTAATAAAGTGAGATACATGTACATTGATATGGTATTATTTCATGTTTTTTTCATTTTTTTCATTTGTTTTTTTTTTAGGATTTGAGGAAATGCTCAATTGGTAAAATAAGTGACATTTGTATTTAAGTGAGATACATTGATATGGTATTATTTGAATTCTCTTGGAGGATTTCAGGAAATGCTCAATTAGTGTTATTTGTGAAATGATTTTACCTAGTTCAAGATTACTTATGCAAAAATATTTATTATTCCGAGCACAACCATTTAGTACTTAATAAAGTTTCACCAATGATAAATTGTTTAAGGAGTTACTAATTACCAAGAAAAACACTATTCGATATATATAAATCCTTTATTCTGCCATTATTTGATTATTGTAGTTGTAATTTGGATAATAATAACTATGTTTAAACCTACTTTTCATATTGCAAACAAACGCACACACACTTGCATACTTCTTAACTCGTGTGGCAATGTAGATATAGACTACAGCCCTCAAACAAAGGCTCACGCTTCAGTGGCTAATGCTATTACCTGGCTCACATCTCTCACCTAGCCATAGCGCGTAATTGTCTTAACAAGACCTTTTCTAAGTGAGAGTGAACCCCATTGAGACACTCGCGATTTGATGTTAGCTAAAAATAAGAGCAGCTGGACGCAGGGTAGATATGGTAATAAAAAAAGTCATGTCCACATTTAAAGAAGGAACACATCTTATAAGGTGAATTGTACAGCCTTTGGGACTCCCAAATCATGATGCGCATGAGGAAATGTCTTTGAAAATGTATCAACTGAGACCGACTGTACTACTCTTTCAACATCGTGTTCATATGCGAGGGAACCCATTCTGTAATTAGGGTTCCTAGATATAGGTTCCCACGTTAAGTCTATATAAGCTCATATTTGTGTAATTTACATCGTTTATCAACAGCGAAAGCAGTTTTTATATCACTCTAAATGCCATACATGTCAAGCCTGTATGTCCTCATAATACGTCTGTCTCGTAAAAAGTGTTTCTTAAAAAAGGACAAGAGTTGCTTTGATCTCTACATTTGCTTTCTGTGAACATCTTGCTTCATAAGTGAGATTGTATAAGATGTTTGGCGTCGTTTTCAATTTGTAAGACTGAATTAAGGCGATATAATGAAATGTTTAATCTACCTGTGGCAGTAATATCAGCTTCTTTTAAAAGCTTTTATAAAACTAATCAATAGTTTTCTGGTGTTGCTCCTCAGTTGTTACAAGCGAGTATTAATTAGATACTTCGGAACATATATATAACAAGAACTATATTATTGTAACTGTGCAGTGAGTCAGTGCGTGGGTGAGGATTAACCCCACAAGAATACTGTGAAGAATGTATGTATGTACATGTGACACATGCTGTTTTGCAGGCACCATAAAGTTAATTCACTGGCACGGTTCTGACTCACCATATACTAATTTGTGTGAATCTGTTGTTCGAGACTAAACCTGAAACCAATGGATCAGGGTCGCTAACAGTTTCAACCACTGAACCACCAATGTCTTTCTTAACGCAAGCGTACGTGAGTATTAACACACGGTATGTGCACGCAATGGTGAGAGGAACCGAAAGCATTTGTATATTAACCGTAAGGGCAGATTTCATCATGTTATTCAAAGAATAACGTCTAAGCATTGCCTATAACAAATAACCGAGTGTTACATATCAATATCGATAAAATAATGTAATCGCTAATATAATTTGAATGAAAGAGGCGGTTTTTATATGTCAGTACATGTCCTACTTCTTACATCCGGGCAATATCATTGATGAGTTGGACCGAGATGTTCAGATATGCTTTCCTTGCTATATTGGATTCAAGGACAGAGGCTACGCGATCCATTATGGAATATTTTGCAAAATCTAGTTTAGAACAGTTGACTGAAATAAGCGGGTACATTGACATTAGTGAGTCTAAACGTTTGACGGGTAGAATACATGAATCAAGATGTAGTATAGCTATAGACAAAGAATATATGTTACAGAATATAAAACATGAATTACAGTACGAAATATACTCCTGTGTTTGTTACTCTGAACACATGGAACAAGCATCAAAACTGTACATACCTTAACTTGACACTGGCTGTCTTCGCGAGCTTATCATACTCGTACATATGCATCTCTGATCACAAGTGAGATAATATATATGTTATAAGAGGAAAATGCTGTTTGGTTTCACAAGATGATTGTAACTTATATTTATCAAGTAATATAGGATGACGGTAAATGTCACATTGAAGTGCTCGTGTTGTAGTCACATGTTACAGTTCGTGGTACAAAACATTCCTGCTGTGAAAATCAGTGCGCAATGTGTTCGATTTCTTTGTGAAATCCATCCACGGTTACCTATAAAATTGGAACGATTACATCATTCTCTCCAAAAATAGTACGTCATTGACAGTCAATTTCAATCACCTCTTCTTAAATAATATACTGCGAACTATTCATAGCATTTTCACTCACTGCACAGAAGTGCCACGAGAGTCGAGAATAACAGGAAGCTCTCAGCATAAGCTGGTCTTCTTTAAGGTCCAAGCATTTCAGGCGCAGCTAGAATTAATTAAAGCATCTACCAATATAGTAAGTTTGGCAGGGGGATGCTCAAGTCTATACGGATATGTGCTTTAACATATTTGTTAAAATGATGATGACATGTAAACAAAGTGTGAAAATGGGTTTGTTTTCACGGGACACGCAGGGACCAGGAACACCACCCGACAGAAATAGACATAAGATACTTAGAACACATCACAAAAATAGATAGACGATATTTAGAATAGATCTGTCCTTCCACACCTAATCTACATCCAATGACGCTCAGCATGAAAAGTGCTTAAATGATATGTTTCATTCTAAATGACGAAAGAGGACGAGTTAAATGTGGGCGTGTGATTGAAAGGTGCAGTTTTCTGAATCATGTGCTTCACTATGCTAATCGGATTAACACAGCTCTCAGCGTGATATATTGGGAAACAACGGACGACGCAAAACACCAGATGGACAACAACATGTGTAATGTTCAAGTTTAATTCATTATATTGTGTGTTACTCTGTGAATGTAGGAATTCCTTCTCAGGCACACTATGAAGACATTTTCAGGCACAGTAACTGCACACATATGTTCCCATGAGACACAAGTTAAGATGTAATCTTATTCAAAAACGTCTCCAATACTGGTTAAATATGATACGAACAATGCTTAAATAAGGCACAATTTTGACTAGCATATGTCGCTTGGACGGTTCAAATGAGTACCAAATAGGGTTCACATTTGACAAAAGTACAACTGAAATGACAAAATTACATAAACGACAGTCTGCTTACATTGAACGTAATAAATGGCAGTTCCCTTTCAACTCTCTCAAAGAGGATTCCGGGTGTGGAGTGGAATACGTTTCCCGTACGAAGGGGACAAAGTTTGACTCGGTGACCTTGTTGCTTTCGCGTTATCGTCCCATAAATGTTCACAAAACAAAGATTTGTTTCGCTTTAACAATTTACTTTTATATGCTTCTATTAAAGATTAGCTGCTTGTCTTTAAATTTATGCAGGTTTTAGATATATGCAGTATTGTTCAATGTTCAACAACAAACATTCCAAAAGACAGGTCTCATATGTATGTTCCGTGCCAACATCAAGTGACCGCACTCTTTCATATTATATCCGCATAGGAGATCGGTACAATTCAAAATGCTGCGCACCGGCTCATTAAATCTCACTCACATGTAACATAATTATACTAAGGACAAATGTTTGAGCTATGTGTACTAATGAGTAGGTAAACCTATTATAGTCCATGTCTGCATGTAGCCATCAATATCTTTAAACGATCTCTGTGAGGAAAGCTATTGTGATGTGAAAAATCAATAGATGAACAATATAATCTTCAATTTCAAGCACACAGTCATTTTTTTCTTTGGAAATAGTTCATATCATAAAAAGCAAAAAACAAAAAAGCATTCCTTCGGTTTTTGCACAAATACGCTAAATAAATATTAAGATACCAATTCAGCGAATTTACGTCACAACATGGCACCAATATGACCAAAACCGTCAAAGACATATGGCGATCCTAGGTTCTACTTTTATCAGAGTCGATGGTTTAATAACAACTTTGATGGAACGTAGACAATGCACAACTATTATCAACGTCATCCCTTGTATAAATATGCTACATTAATCATTGTTATGAAAAAGAACAGGTCCTACAAAATATGCAACGCTCAGCGATTCGTAGAAACAGAAAAAAAGATAAATGTATATTTACCAAAACCGTCTCAATTACGTTACAAAAAAGACCGTAAAATACACGACAATGAATTATATGACGTAGACAATGTGACAATCAAAGCTAGAACAGTGGAAGTGGCGTCGTAGCATGTATAATCACAAGGTCATTTTACATAAAGTCTGTTACCACAAACAATCTTCCACAATAAGATGTCTAATGCAGACAAACAACATGCTATGACCTTTCCCTCTTGCCGAAGATGGAGATTGTTTTCCTGAGTCAAGTCGTCATTCATCATCCGGAGCATATTCGTAACTTCCGATTTTTTGCACTATTGCATGTATGAGAATGCTTGATGTCAGAGATACCAGCATAAAGATGGAACGAAGAATGTATGACCGCATGAGGAATAGGGTTGGGTATTGCCAAAATCTTCGTATTGCGATATATTGTGATATGTGTTGGCGTATTGCAATATATATTGCAATACATTGTGAAAGTGTAATACATGGGTTAAGGTAATGAATTTGAAAAAAAATGTTTCCTTTCTTTTGAAACAATGCCACTGGCCACTGTCAGGATGTGAGGGCTCAAGAGATCAATTGAAAATGTTTCCAAATTGAAGACTTCGCTCTAAAGTTTGGAACTAGGGAAAAAGCGTCTGCAGTGGCGTCCGCCATCTTGGTTTGTCTATGAAAATCTATGAAAAATTACGAGATGAGAAATGTCGAGGGTTAGCAGGCCTACACATTTTCAGGCGCTTCTCTATTCCGGTCTTTATGTTACAGCCCTGAATGCCATATTTGTCTCCCATAATAGTATGTTGTAGGTATGCTGAGTAACGAAGCAGACAAACTGACATTCAAGAGACACCTGGAACAGTTTTATATGGAAATTATATTGACCATAGGCCCCATTTGTCGCGGTCTACTAACCTTAATAATATAACATACGGTGAATATGTTCATACGACCATGAAATCGATTGTAATTAGTTCGCAGTGTACTCACAATACTATCAAAATAAAAGCACCAAACTTGTTCCATATTCATTGAGTCGATTGAACAATTGTGGCAAGATCGTGAGCATTTGTTCATGAAGTACTACCGAAACGTGACACGATTGGTATTCGCGAAAAGATGAGCGCATCCTGCCCCACTGGTAAGATGCGTCTCACACCCAAGCAATTGCATGACGCGTTTTCACTTTTAAAACACACAGGAACATACAGTGTAAGTCTAAATACGAAATTGCATTAAATATCGGTTTTCTTACTCCAAATATGTTTAGGGCCTCCACGTGTGCACAAAAACAATTGAAAGCAATGTCCTGGAATAATTACCTTGACAACTTCTAGCAAGAGTCGCTGTTCGCTCTCTGTTAACTTGATAGGAAGAATTTAAATATGTGGACACCGAAGCTGCTGGATTATTGGTGGACAAAAAGTTACAAATGTTGATTATATGTTTGCTATAATACTAATTCGTTTAGGTGCCGAATCATCTCCGACAAAACCCCTTGGAAACATACTTCAATAATTAAACGCCAGAAAGTAGTTTCCACATGACTGGGTGTTTTTACGAACTATAGAACAGATTTTTGTCTACTTCGTCATCCAGATGTGTGTAATGTCAACGTGCTCTCGCGATTTTGGACATTCACTTTCGTCTTGGTAATACAACAGAGCTTACTGACAAGATGATATTGTTGAATCTGTATCAGGTCTTGTAACAGTACCGTCTAGCATTTATTCCATTATCTACTAAGCTAATTAACGCTAAGCTCAGCACTAATACAGCTATATGACGATGTCGGAAAATATTCATCTGTCTAAGCAACTGGGATACCGTGATATTCATCAGCCGAGTCAGAGAGTCTGCCATGTGTAACTTTTACGTCATAAATAGGTTCATAAAGACACATTTTAACCCGGATCATCACGTTTCTACACCACATTTGTTTTTGTCATGGGTAGTTGTAAAATTCGCAATCTTGCTCTCTGCATATCTGCTAACCTGTCACGTTGCAACTGTAGACTATTTCTTGTACATGTCTAAATAAACACGTCCACACTTCAAAGGAAAATAATACCACATTGAGTTGTGGATTAAGTATCTATAGAGGATATCCATTACTAATAACTATGATCATATACTTCATACTGAATGCAAAGTCGTAAGCCAGATATTGATTAGTGTCACTGCTCGCCAGGTGTTGACTTACAACCTGTCACTCACCTTTTTGTAATTACGGACACAATGTTGGTGACAGTGGTCTTACGACCAGGAAGAACACATACGCAGATGGTGTTGAATGCAATAGACAAGGTAATTTAGTCGACAGACAGAAGAAGTGAGAAAACACAAACGCCACAACAATGTGTGTTGCGACTTTGTATTCTCATGCTTTTCACTAATTAACAAACAGGTAAGCATCCAGACAAACTTAATTACATCCTTATAAAGTGTGACACCTGAGAATTACATGTATGTCATATATCAAAACTGCATGAAGGCTGTCGAAATTGTTCTTACATGAAAACTGTGTCAACAATATGTGTGTAAGAGGTGACGAACAGGATCGGGTAATCTGACTACGGTGAAGTATGTAACCGTATCCAAATTGAGATGATTGATACTCAGGATCGCAGTCACTTGATTGTCTGGTCCAGCTTCGATCAGTAAAATACCGCCTTTATAAAGCCGCATTGTTGCTGAGTGGGGCATTATACAACAAACAGAACTGGAACACATTAGCACACAATCATCATGAGGGTCGATCTACGCAACTGAGATACGATGACAAGTGTCCACCAAGTCAGCGAGCCTGAACATCTGATCCCGTTAGTCGCCTCTTAAGACAAGCTTGGGTTGCTGAAGATCAATTCTTACCCGAATCCTCATGTGTTAATGAAATAAGATATCTTATTCATGAACACGCATGAGCTCCGAAGTATTAAATGCGTATGATCTTTTCAGCTTGCTTTGTTAGATAATTAGTGAGCAACTCATCCCATCAAGCACCTTAAGATTATGTAGAAACGACTGGTATCATGAAAAAGATGTGTACGTTGCAAATCAGGTTAACAGCAGCACACAATCGGACGAAGGAACAATATCATATTCAAAAATGTATACAGTTATTCTACTCTTATCAAAAGAAGAAACAGATACGATAAATATCCAAACGTAATAGTAACGGCACTGTATATCAATTACCCCACCAGATGTTCATGGAACGGAATGACACATATATTTCCATTACAAAGATAATATCATGTCATCAACGGCATTAAAAAATATTTGAAAAAC
>VKKT01000201.1:250120-273613 GCA_008038995.1 Haliotis laevigata
TGAATGTATGGTATCTGTGTGTATGAGTGTCTGTGTCTGCGTGAATGTATGATATCTGTGTCTGTTTGAGTGTCTATTTCTGCGTGAAAGTATGGTATTCGTGACTGTATAAGGGAGAGGGCGTTCCTAAGTTGGATAACTTGTGACCAATCCATTTCATTTTTGAATAAAATATGTTTAAAACAAAACTGTATTAGAGTCTGGTTCTGCGTGTATGTATGGTATCTGTGTCTGTATTAGTGTATGTGTCTGCGTCTGCGTACATGAAAGGTATCTGTGTCTGCATATGCGTGAATGTCTGGCATATGTGCCTGTCTGTATGTGCTGAGGAAAGAGGTCATCAGTGTGTTTGTGTGTCTCATACAATCGGCGTTTTTCGTGTCTATCCTAGTCTCTCTTCGCGTTCGTGCTTGTGTTCTTAATGCTTAGTAAACAGTACAGACGACATTACGGCGTTTGTCAACACATTTGAAATTAAGCACACCTACTCAGACATTCTAATGATCTATGAAGTCTGGCATAAAATAGTGACGTGTACTCTACCCCCAAATTTCTAGACGGTATACCATTTTGTTCTCTATGACAGAGTTTGCAAACACTTTGATAGATTGATTTCAGAAATCACCTTTACACAGACGGCCTAATTCGATGGTTCTATTATTCATCAACTCCGTCAGGAAGCCGAGAAGGCTTCAGTTCCAAAACCACGCAGCTCAATATTATTATGGTTCTTTTCTTATTCATCTAGAGGTATCACATTACCAATACCATGTTGCCTCATTATCTGGGGATTGAAACTGATCATTTTGAGCAATACAATATGGTCAGGATTTCATCTCGTCCTGTTTTATCCTGTACTAAATCCTGCACGTAATTAAATTCATATGTCCTTGGGGCATACGGCTGGAATGTTCGAGTGAGTGAGTGAGTCATATGTCATCTCACTGAAGATATTGTCAGTTGTCCACAACACCATTTTCTCCTCAATTTCTTGGTTGTGCTGGATAGAGTCATGACAATGAGTTAGTGAGTGAGAGTGTGAGTGAGTGAGTTGGGTTCTACGTCGCTTTTAGAAATGTTCCAGCAGTATTACGACAAGGGACACCAGGCTGAATGTATTGATGATGGTTATTACTTCTTCAGATAGCTATATTCTATTTATCGCAATAATGAGCATGTAACTGTTTCAGACCAGAAGAATAAATATCAAATTGTGGATTGGATGCTGTTACTGACAGCTTAGTGTTACAGAGAATGTCAAATGTATTGTAAGAGAGGAATATATCCTGTTCTCAAAACAATATGGATCCCCAATACAATATGGATTCTGTTGAGGAACTAAAGTGAGTGAGTACAGTTTTAAGCCGCACTCAACAACATTCCAGCAATATGGCGACTGTCTGTAAATATTCAAGTCTGGACCAGACAATCCAGTGATCAACAGCATGTGCATCGATCTATGCAATCGGGATACGATAAAATGTGTTAACCAAGTCAACGAGCCTGACCACCTGATCCCTTTAGTCGCGTCCTACGACAAGCATGGGTTACTGAAGATCAATTCTAACCCGGATCTTGAAGGGTCAACTGTTTCAATAATCGTGAAGAACTGCCAAAAGGAGAGTCCACTAAACGAGTCCAACAATATCATAACCATTTGTGTTTAGGAATATGCACCAAATAGATTATACCACATGGCCACAATAATCATTACCATTCTGGTTGCACCACTACAACAAAAGGCATAGGCAAATCTATTTTCCTCTGAAAAAACACAGTGTCTGCATTCTTTTCCTGTAACGCGTCATGTTTAACCTGTCCCTAGATACACTGTGTGTGGCATTGATGTATAACATACAGCATCATTCAATTGCCAGCAGCCGTTTGCAACTAATTACATAACATGTTTTCGCAGTCGTGTCGCGCTAACGTAATATCACATGGTTTTCTTGTTGATTCCAATAGCAACTTTCTTGAGTCCCATCTTGCAAATCATAACCAATGCAAAACACAGTGATAGCAGAGAGATTAACAGGATATTTGTGTTCTAAAACGAGGGCATATATTAACATATCGAAATAATCACGGCTAAGATTGAGGTAATAAAAGATATGAAGACATCAAAATTGTTCTGCTATCAGGTTCAGTACGCTTCGCGTAAACAGGATTGGAAGATTTATTGAGTACCTTGGAACATTTTAACAAATGAAATTTGAAGACATTCTGCTCATTAAGATCATATGCTAAAGAAATATAGAAAATTAAAATGCTTTGGTGTCAAATATTTTTTTGTTCAACTTGATGATATCACCAAGTAGAAATTCCAGCTATCAATATTTTGCCAGTAACTTCGACTCTTGTAAATCTCAAGACTTGTTTAAGAGGTGACTTTATAGACCAGGTTGACTCTACGGACTCATGCATTGACCTGGGTGATTACGTGACGCTTTGATTGTTGCTAACGATAACAGCCATGATGATGTTTATGGAGAACCATGTACAATGTGACTGACACACCCCAGCCCCCCCTCCCCCCTTAAAGTTTATGCACAAAGTAAGTGACCCCCGGCATGTCATGTACAAAATCAATGACCCCCCTTCTCCCTTCGTATACTTTTAAGCATAACTTTTTAAACATATCTAAGTACGAAATTGATGAGCCCCTAGTACATGTGTACAACATTGATTACCCCTCTCCCCAGAACAAATTTGGTGACCCCCCCTCCCCCCNACACGCACATACACACACACCCTAGCCATACATTATGAACGGTCCCTTATACCCCTTAAATCATACTTTGAACAGTGTTTAAATAGTAACAGTGCTGATAAAACTGATAAAATATTGATAAATCAGCATTCAAATCGCCTCTTTAAAGATTATATTATGTTTTGTCTCCAACGAAAAAAACACTTGCGACCACCCACGATCATGTCAACCAGAATATGACGTCACGTCTATTCTGGTCAATTCAATTAGTATCAGTTGAGTGTCTGAAGTGTCTGCTATCGTGCATTCAAGTATTGCGTGTCCCGGACTAAAGGTTATGTTGAAACAGGGTTATAGTATTTGAATAGGCTTGCTTCATGTGTGTACACAGTGTCTCACGAACCTGTTTTCATTTGTTCTGTTTGGTTCCCAAGAAGCCGTAATACCCCTTTTAATGTGTCCGAATTAGTCCCTGTTTTATTCTCACCACGACTTAGATCCTTGGGGGAGTGTTGCACTAATCCATAACACTGACACAGCTTATAGTATGGATACCAACGGGGTACTTGGAGTTTACAAGGTCTTTTATGACTTAATTGAAACGTTTCAGTTATTTGCATTTACACTGTGCTAGCGGCATCCACCATTTTCCATTACAAGCGTTACAAATAAAAATTACTCGCAACACGTTTAAATTTACAATATAAGCACGTACATTTAAATTGACAGCCTTAGGCAACCTAAGGATATTATTGTTTGTACATCGTCAAAAAACGTCACACATATAGGGAACATCTCTTATTATCGAATCTTTACAGTGGTATATACCAACGGGCAAACCGTATAATATTCTGGTTTCAGGTGCTGGGATTATTTTCAAAGAAAGCAGTAAAGCCTTAATTGGATTCTCAGAGGAAAAAACATATTTCTTAAAGCGCTTATTGAAAAACGATGAAATCAAACCAAAATTCCAGAACATCAAGTAATGCTGGCCTCAGATACAGTATGCACTTTGATTAAACCATCGGGCATTGTTATAGTGCTGAGAAACATGGTAGAAACAACTTCAGAACAAACCATGATGCGAACCCTGGATCATAAAACAGAGTTTACAGCCGTTTCATTCAAATATAGTGAACACAAACAAACAGTTTGAAGATGACATGAACCATACATATCAGTCAACGCATGTCTCACCCATGATCACAAACATCCACACGGCAAGCGCCTTCATTAACCATCTTTGAAATTGTCTTTGGCATCAGCAAAGACATTTTCAGAATCCTGAAAAGGACCCTTTAGTATCTCTACCATATCACATCATCTTCCCCTTGACAGGCTTTCATGCGTTAATAACAAAGTTTTGTACAGTTTTGATATTTCTTTTGCCAAATTTACTTCCTTAAATGATGCCTTCGACACATCATCTTCAACAAAAACAGAAGACCATTTCAGTCTTGAGCTCTTAGGCATCTAATATGCCCCTTACTGCATCCACTAATGGAGGTTTTTGTCAAAGAATTTCATTTCATTAGCTGTACTTCTTATGCCACACAGTAACGAATGATTCAATCTTTGGCCAGTTTTATTCAATTTTTAAACATGATTGGTTCTACAGCGATGCTGCTGGCTGCAGTGTTGTTTTTTGTTGTGTATAAATAATGTGCTATCTGCTGACAGACTTTGGTACCTGTGTACCTATCTCTCTGGATTCTGAGTAGAAGACTCGATACTAACCTCGTGTGAAACAGATGATGCAGTACAAAAACAATAATTGCAGCGCACTACCAATCTAATCATAATTAAAACCCAATCGATTGAATAATGGGGTCATTGTACCATGTACTTACACAATAATTGGGTAACTATTGGTGCTAGTGATGACAGTGGTTCACGAAGCCTGAGCTCTGACGGTTGGTAGTTGACAGCTTGGAAAGCATTCCATGTGTGTTACAATTAAATGTTAAAAGCTACTTGCGATAACAGGCTGGAATGGCTGATAACACTGCATTCAGGTTCTCAGAACTAATGAGCTTTACATTCAGGATGGTGTAATGGCGATCAAAATTGTGTTTGTCACAAGTTTTGTAGACACATTACTGGTAACTGTTTGTGTTTCCACAGTCACTAATGATTTTCTTGGAAACAGAAACAGAGACTAATGCACGGTTAGTACGTCTTTCCGAACGAATCTCGACGTTTCCCAGATGCATGTACATTGTCTAGTCATTCCTGTTTCACAGCGGCTAAATTGGTCAGACTAACTTCCTCAACCTACTCGACCCCTGGCACTTGACCAGTTGGACATATGGTGTCTCTTCTAACAAGGTCATTGTCCACAGAACCCACCTGTGTATCTGTAGCAACCACTCAGACTTATAATGAAGCCATTAGTCGAAGTCTGCAGTGCGGAAAGATTGTATTTAGTCGTTTTTAATTACCTGTAAAACATCTGGATATTTGCTTTCAACTGAACTGTTCCTCTGCGTAAATAGTAATTCAACTAAGTTCAATATGTTGGCTAACAGGAAACTAAAGGTCGATATCAGAAAAGCCATTGACGTCAAGATTGTGCAATACAGAAGCCACAAAATTACTGGTAGGAAGCTGTTTCAGTAGCTGCTACAGAACTGAATGCATCGGTTAACTCACTAACACACTTTTATGAATAAATTTAATTACATCAGAGGGCGTCTGGGTGAGATGGAAAGTGTATAGATCAATGATTGGCGTTCACATTTACCACGAAATGAAATCTTCGAGGACCGAGGACCACTACTATGCTACAAAACCGAGGACCTATGGGCCATTGAACTCGCTTCCTCTGCAACGAAGGGGTTAAATGAATGGCTGTACGTTAAGCTACAAATCTACCTCCGACTTGTTGTCCCTCTACGCATATTAAGCAATCCCGTAAAAGCTGGGTTGTTTTAAAAAATTGAACGTTTACGTTTAAAAAATATTAACGAGTTTTGAACTATATATCAAAACCACGTATTACAACACAGATAAGTGTTGATGACAAACATCCTCTTCAAGAACCATTATGTCTGTGAAAGACACCAAAACACATCCCATAGTATGTGCATGGCGCACGATAAGGCGCCACCCACGTGCGTAAAGTGTCATTTCCTTTGATACTTATGTATTAATCCCTCTGAACCATTATTTCTGCTTATCGTACAAATGTCGTTTACTTGAATTTATTTACTGTTTTGGTGGTGATTTAGTAATGTAAAATCTGCATCGCCCAGAGAGTCTATGACATAAAACGTGTGTTGGCATGCTCGAAACTGGTAGGAGCGTGCTTTGACCAATACGTTCAACGTTTCCCAGACTACGTCAAACAGACTAGGGACCTTGTATCATCAAACCCAAACGTTGACGTCAAGTATGTACACAACATCGATAACTGAGATAATTGTCGCTGATCACATTTCATGTTTTCAGATAGGTCGCCATTCGCTTACCACTTCCCTGAAAGGCGTGGTCGTGTCTGGACACGTCGAAATGAACGTCAAGCCATTGTCAACCCGAAACCTCATAACAGATTTCTGGGTGGGTCGGGTATGGTGAAATGACATCATTTTGACAGGGAAAACTACATATTGTGTCAGGAAGGGTCACTTGACAGTTCTAACCTTTGTTTTCCCGGCTTCAAGGCGCGAGGATGTGGCTCTATGTTTCGTATTCAGAACGATCACCGCGAACGAATCGTCAGCGTTCACCTCTAGTAACAGAACATGTTTACAATATATCAGACCTTTCCCCGCTGAACGTTGGAATATGAGAAGACTGGGCGATATGGGCTGACGAACACATTGCCTAGGCACTGCATGAGGCAGACTCCCTTATTACTATCATTGGAGAAATCACTCGCGGTGTGTTTCGTCGAGTGAATGAATGTTTGACAAGTCGTGATGGTATTATATATTACTGCTCCAGAAACGTCCCGTTTGAAATTCCTCATCTGATCCATTCAGATCTTTGGAGGGCATAACATCTACTGGAATACTTCACTACCTGTTGTAATGTGTTCCCTTTCGTTCACTATTAGATGGTATAAGGTACTACTAGACCAGAAACGTCACGTTTGATCATCATCTTAACCCTTTAGTCCTTCAAGATCTTCGGAGGGAATAGCATCTACTGGCATATTTCACTGCCTGTTGTAATGTTTTACCTTTCGTTCATAATTAGGTGGTATTAGGTACTACTGATCCAGAAATGTCAAGTGTGTAATTCCACATCGTATCCATTCAGTCCTTCAACATCTTTGGAGGGCATAACATCTACTGGAATACTTCACTACATATTGTAATGTGTTCCCTTTCGTTCCTTATTAGGTGGTATAATGTACCACTAGTGCAGAAACGTCAAGTTTGAAATTCCTTATCTTAACCCCTTAGTCCTTCAAGATCTTTGGAGGACATAACATCTACTGGCATACTTCACAACCGTTGTAATGTGTTCCCGTTCGTTCATTATCATCGTAAAACAATCATGGAAACTTATATCTTAACCAATTTTGAATAATGTAAGTTCTTTTCCGTCTATTCTCTAATTTCGCTCTAAATAATGTTACGTATCCATTATACACGTGGCTGTCTTACACAAGCAGTGAGAAGGCGTTGGTTTTAAAAATACGTGACACAATAAGTGACAGCGTCTGTGCCTCACAATGGACTAAACGTGGATGTTCATTATAATATACTCAGTCTTTAAACATGTGTCATTTAATTTCATGCTGAACAGACACGACAGTAAAGCCTGTTAGCGAAATTCCGAAGCATGTCAAACAGATAGAATATCATATGTGGAAATGTCACGCTGTGGATCTAAAACAAATGCGGTACTATTAAAAACGCGGCATGATGTCTCCAGAGGATGAGCAGGATGAGGACATCCAATCTCAGCAGCCCCAATTACAATAATAATGTCCCATTTTCTTATTTCATGACTCTGAACCACATACAAAAGGTGAAGAAGCTTATTTATCTGAATAACACCAGCATCCAATTCTAATGAATCTTGATGTAATCACCAAATACATCCTTTTTGCCTTTTCGTAAAACCCCAGTCTTATATTCTCGGTGGCAGTAAATAAGGTAAACTTGTATTTTTAGCAACATACTGTGTTGAGCATGCACGACCGTAATTAGGAGAGACATAATTTATGGAAGACGTTTTTCATGGATAGACGGAAAAAAATAGCATTACATTCTTAAGGGATGATGATAATAATTAGCGATGGTGTTAATATCATGAGTGATTTTTCTTCATGAAGTGTGTTTATATTACGACACTACCGCACCGTGGCTAGAAACTCGATACGGATATGAACTAATATGAACCTTAGAATAAAACAAGTCTATAATCTTTGTTCGTGTTCTTTCAAAATATGTAATTGTTTACATAAACATACCTTGTGTATATTCACTCAAATGATTGCACACAAGACCGACCATGACATGTGTTGAAGAGTGAATCCAAAATGGCGGGCAACAAACTGTATATATGTCAATCAACTGTTTTGGAAATGTTAGAATTATGGTCACTGTACGTACGCTTGCAATTAGATAATTATGTTTTCCCTTCTGTACGGTAACCCGATCACAAATATGATACGTACGGGATATATTTTGATTATATCAGGCCGATTTAATTTCACCTGTCAGTGATTGAGTTTGTGATAAAGCATTTTGGAACAAAATGTTAGTTGTATCACGGCTTAAGGGGTTAATGTGGACTTTATGTTTGCAGCATTCGTCTATTCGTTAACACGGTTGAGTAAGCGAGTATAATTTTACGCCGCTTTTCGCAATATTCCAGCAATATTACGGCGGGGGACACCCGAAATGGCCTTCACATATTGTACTCATGTGGGGAATCGAACACGGGTCTTCGGCGTGGTGAGCGGACGCTTCAACCATTAGGCTACCCCACCTTCCCTTTAACACGGTTTCCAATGTTAATACAATCGTACTCTGTAACGATAGATGGTAAATTTGCCACTTTTGGGAGATAAGGATTAGTATTCTAACATGGAACTGAAGAATGCTCGATTCGGATTGGTCAACATAATCGATTTGGAAACCGCAAAAGCATGATGTTTTTTCAACGAAGAACGAACGGCATATTATCGATTAGAACTGTCCAGGCTCTGTATTCCGATCATTATAAGATGTTTTCGCAATAACTGTCACATGGGCACATGACACACTGCCCAAGCTCTGGGTCACATCAGGTTATCAAATATTATGAAATCGATTTCAGAACACATACAATTAAAGCTAAATCACACACAATCCGTTATGTCACAGAAGTAATCGGCATCTCATCCAGCGAAAGGCTGGCTCGTCTTCAGCTCGAAAACTCAGTATTCAGAGATACTTCAGGGTGTCGCCGCAGGCAGTAAATCATCAGGTTAATGTTCAACATAACTTCAGACTGGGATTGCCTATCATGCAATTTGAAAATAGCAGTGTCACTTGATCAGCTATTTTGGCATCTGTGGACAGTGACTGTAAGTGAGTAAGTTTAGTTTTACGCCGTATGCAGCAATATTCCAGCTATATGACGGCGGTCTGTAAGTTATCGAGTCTGGAAAAGACAATCCGGTGATCAACAGTATGAGCATCGACCTACGCAATTGGGATACGGTGACACATGTCAGCCAAGTCAGTGAGCCTGACCACCCGATCCTGTTAGTCGCCTCTAACGACAAGCATGGGTTACTGAAGATCAATTTTCAAGCTGAATGAGGTTGAAGTTCGTGTTGGATGAAAGTAATTCTGAATATGCATTACAGTTGGTGAATTATTTCAAACCAACGGCTTCCAATTTAAAATGAGATATCCAATCTGCGGCTGTACTATCTCAAATTTCAAAACAGTCAATTTATCCCCTAAATTCCATTATCAGGGTTATAATGAGGTCCACTGATTAATATCACAAACATAGTTGAAATTTTATGAACAGGTGTGTCATGTTGCATATTAAACGAATGAGAGCCGGGCGCTTTGAAGCTAAGACGTTAACTGGAATTCAGTTTTATAGATTGTCAACAAGCCCTTTTCGGAATTCTCTTCGGAATAAAATGTTAAAAACCTGGAAGCCGTGGTACAAAGCGATACTGGCGCCAATGTGACCAAAACTCCATATACATAGACTTACGACAGTCGTATCGTGAAGGTTCTTCTGTGCAACGGAAAGGATTAGGTCACCTCTCTTCTTCGCTTCACTTAAAAAGGTGTTTGTTGCATTATGTGCACTGATAACTCATGGTTATTCATGTTGACTCGCGTGTGATCACGTATTCTATGAGAGGAATAAAAACGCCCTCAGGTTTTATCTTTTGTCACAGTCTGGTTGTAGCGTTTGGACGGACACTTCCACTAAAGGCAATCATGGCTTATGAGTTATGGAAGCGTTGACGTTATGAGCGTTCAGAAACAAACACACCGCGTCAGTAGCTGAGGCTATATAGCCTGATCATGACTGTTTTTCAGAACGGCCAAGGGTGAGGTAAACATCGTTTAGCGGGGTAATACCTAAAGCCACAAGAAGTGAGTGAGTGAGCTTTTTACTCCGCTTTTAGCAATATTCCAGCAATATCACGGCGGGGAGACACCAGAAATGATCTTCACACATTGTGCCCATGTGGGGAGAAAGTTCTTGTAGTGGATAAAAGTATTTTCGCTAGTTGGAAAAAGAAAACTGGAAACTATATGGCATACATACGCATGTTATTTGCTTATTTTCGTATTTGAGAACGACACGATTCAAACCCAAAATAGAATTGCTGCTCTTTGCCAATAATAATCTGACGAGCGAACGCTTTAACCACTAGGCTACCCCACCGCCCCAATCGTTACTGGAAGAGAATGTTATTTATAATGAAAGTTAACGTCGGTTCGTTCTGCATGGCACATATTGCTGTCAGAAAAAAAATGTGTTTCTAATACATCATTTAGTATAGGTTACAGAAGATACGGACCCTACATACGCTCAATAAGGAGAGTCTGGTACAACAGATATCCACAGTCCATTGATGTACACCAACCCTGACTTTAGAGAGACAGACTGCTGTTTCAGTACTTTCATATGTCTGTCAGGCAATATCTCGGCTCTCGGGTTATTCCCAATGTGTACTGAAATTAGAACGGTATTGTCTCTACGTGTCTAATAACATTGCCGTACTAACGAGAGTTCAAGGCACAGGTGTGGTGCTATACCGTATTAACGTTAATATGAGTGATAAGCACATCCTTAGCATGCAAAGTAATTGAAAAGCTCCATATATATAATGAAAAACGTTGATCCAAAACTCAATCGCATCATCAGCAACATAATCTAGCGATACATGTATGTGCTGAAGCGTGGTTCAGGGGATGTTGATGTATAACAACATGAATAATCAGGGGCCTGTGATGAGGATGTCACTGTTAATTATTACTGATCGCAGTTATCATGGATGTGATATACGCATGACATGGCTTACATATACCTATACATGTTAACTACGTGAGTTTGTGGTTAGCAAATTCATGTATCAAGAAAATGGAAAGAGATTGTAATGGGTTTACTGAATTGAGACGATGAATAATCGATTATTGAATTTATTTATGCTAATTATGTCAACATAATCAGGGACTTCTGAAACTAATTTATATGGAGCACCTTTCTTTTCGAAATGTTGGAGCACTTTTCTTTTAATATAGTTGGTCCACTTACCCTTTAGAATAGTTGGAGCACCTTTCTTATGAAATAGTTGGTGCACCTTCCCTTCAGAACAGTCAGTACACTTTCCGTTCGGAATAGTTGGTGCGCCATTTCTTAAGAATACTTGGATCACCTTTTCTTCAGAATAGTTGGTACCTTTTCTTTTAGAATAGTTGGTGCACCTTTTCTTCAGAATAGTTGGTAAACCTTTCTTTTAAAATAGTTGGTGCACCTTCCCTTCAGAATAGTTGGTGTACGTTTTCCTTATTCCTCCGCATTAATTACATGTCCTCATATTTGTCCACAGGGGAGAAGTGATATTTAGATATTGTTTACCTTCAGCAAATAATATTGTGGCACAAATATTTGCATATATTTTCCTTTGTAGGTTGCAATGCTTTCAAAAAAATCAATTATGCTAATGAAAGAAGCAACCCACTTTTGTTATAGGGCATTTTTATCAAACAACGTTTTCTGGTCGAGTGTAGACGTCACATAAATGTTTATTACTGCTAGTAATCCCATGGACAAACCCTTTGATTAAATGGAAAGCGCAGTCGGACAGATACGATATCATTACTATGCGAGCAACCGTTCGTTTTATGAGGAAAGCAGCTTCAAAGGGAACCCTGGGCTTTATTACCTGAATTTGTGAAGGTGCAGTGTCATTATCTAGGTATGCAAAGAGATGTATGTTCAAGGCTCAGCCAGGTCAATTATCTTCGTTGTGGTAACTGGACTACAGAAGAGCCATGTGATGCTTGCCTTTGAGCTAAATATTGATTCAAAATCATGTTCACCTTTTTTAATTTGTCTCGGACATAATTGGGTTCATTAGCTTTTGTTGCAAGATCTCCTTCTTTTTTAATGCAATCATCCATTCTAACGAAGGTATGGTCGCTTTGTGAATTTCCTTTTTATTCCCCATCAAACTCTATAACGAGACTCGGTGGTACAAATGGATGAAATCCTTGTACTCGCCACTGACCCTTGAATCTACAGGATCATGTTTGAATTAAATCAACTGTGCTAACAATGTCTGTCTACATGATGTCCTTCACGCAGATATCCCCT
Organism: Haliotis laevigata; assembly: GCA_008038995.1. Taxonomy (NCBI): domain Eukaryota; kingdom Metazoa; phylum Mollusca; class Gastropoda; order Lepetellida; family Haliotidae; genus Haliotis; species Haliotis laevigata. Next base: position 262,629 of record VKKT01000201.1, read on the forward strand.
CCAGACAAATACACATCAAATCATAAGAAATTGGGGTAAGTGACAGCAATATGGCGCCATTACTGCACCAGGGTGAAAGATTCAGAAAACATCGGCAGCTCCAGGTTGAAGAAGCCACTACCTCAACATCAGCGACTCACGCAGACTCATAACTCCTGTGGACCAGCGAGACCAGCGAGAACCACTTTAGCAAAATCTTGAGAATTTAGGGTTGTGCAGTACTTTTGTATCAGTCTTGTAATCAAATGTCTTCTTTTCTTGCGTGTAATGGAACAGAGTATTTCGTTACGTGTTCGGAAGATATTAAACGTAATATACTCGTAGTACCGACATTAGGGATTGAAACAGCGAGAACACATTATCGGGTAGCAGTAGAAAGATTATATTATTATCATCCATCGCTCCGAAGGGAAATAACAGTTGTAACTCCATATCTCTTATGCTGCTTCACTCTTAATTATATGCTTTTGGACATGAAATTGTATATGTATACACTATTCACCATTCCATGCTAAAAAATACGGACATACGGTGTATTCCCTAGCATGTTACTTAAACGGGTGCTGCCTATTTTATTACATTTCGCTTTAACTGTAGTAAGCTGATAGTAAGTAACATAAAAAATAATTTTAAACAATTTGTTATATCGAGATGTTAAACATTACTGTCCTTCCTTGTGCGACCTGTTACGAAATCTTCTTGTAATTTAGTTCCGGTAGCCATGATAACAACGACGATTACCATTGAGTTACGACACGTCGAAAAGGTAACGTCGATTATCACTTAGGTACGATAGGCGAAATAATAACGTCATTGAGTTACAATACCACGCATTATCACGACAGCTGACATTGCGATTCGACAGCCGTAACAATAAGGATGTACCGAATGTGGAGTTACGTACCCGTGCAGATCCGGGTCAGAAGTTGTCTTCAGCAACCCATACTTGCTGTAAGAGCCCGCTATCGGGATCGTGTGATCAAGCTTGTTATCGTGTCCGAACTGTGTAGATCGACGTTAATCCTTGGAATGTTCACATCATGATGTTAACCACGTGGATGTGTTCACGTTATAGTTAATTCATGTTTCAAGAAAATGGAAAAAGTTGCCTTTAAAGTTAATTAAAACGGCTATTATCAATTATTCAGTATAGGTATGTTGTTATTCCAATCAGGAGCATATGTACTTCGAGGTGTTCATATCACGAGAGACCCGTGAAGATCCGGGTTAGAACTGATCTTCAGTAACCCATGCTTGTCGTAAGAGGCAACTAACGGGATCAGGTTGTGAGGCTTGCTGACTTGGGTGACACATATCACCTTATCCCAATGGCGTAGATCAATGCTCATGATGTTGATCATTGGACTGCCTGGTCCAGACTCGATTATTTACGGACCGCCGCCCTATAGCTGGAATACTGAGTGCGGCGTAAAACTAAACCCACTCACTCACTCATACAACGAGAGATAGTACCAGTGCCGACAGATCATGAAAGGCAGTCAGTATTGTTAGCGTTGTTAGTGATGTGCATCCTCCCCTACATAATTAACGATATTTCCGAAGTTGAATCCTGACACCACTGTGAGTTTAGTGAGCTGCGGGGGATAGATAGTCTTTCTGAGTACACACGGACAGAAGCTGAAGTCGTCTTCAGACAGTACGCCGACAGTAGTACTGGCATATTGATCTTTTGAAGACTTAACGAAGTCGATTCAATACGGCTATACGAAGAACTTGTGAAATACTTTAAAAGACTAATGTCTCTCAAAGACGGGCATGTAAACTCTACAAAACCTAGTCTTTCAAAATTGGTATGTATTCCACAGAGACAAATGGGTTTCAAAATTCGGCGTAAAACACCACCGATTAACTGCCAAATTAGCATCTTTCAAAATTGGGCGTGTATACTCCAGAAGACGAACGTCTTTCGAAATTGGGCTATATACCCCACAAAGACTAGCGTCTTACATAATTGGGAGTATATACACCATTAGTGCCGTTCAAAGATTGGGTAAAAGTCCACAAATGCTAAGCTGATTCAAAATTTGCATATATAAGACTCATCCCTTGCTAAGTTGTATACTCGAGAGTACTAACGTCTTTCATAGTGGTTCGTAAACCTTCACCAGGCTTAATTTCTTTAAAGTTGGGCGTATGTAGCCATAAAGGATCTAGAGTCTATTTAAGTTGGGTATATGTTCTTGGTTTGTTACTCCACAAATAACCAATGATGTTTGGTGTGTGTAAACGTTGGGACTATGTGACCTGACTTAATATGTTATTACATCCATGTTCGTTGGCACGTATTCAGTAAGCAGGTATTCGGTGGTGTCGTGTATCACCAATCTTGTAATCAGGCACCAGACATTATTGATTAATTATTCACATATTCAGTCATGTAGAATTCAGCGGCCACGTTTTCGATAGTCAAGAACTCATTGTGCATGGTATGTGAAGATTCTCCACAGAATTTCACTCCTCCACATACTGAGAGCATATGACTGCATATGACTGGTTCTTAATCCTGACGTCACTGGCATGTAATTAGTTACATCTTTGGTGCCATGAAGTCTTCATACGCCCTTTGGGATGAATATAAATGCATAAAAGATAGAAGGAATATCATATATGCCGTAATGTGTAAATATCGTACATGGTATGACATTAAGCAGAATAAACTTGTTTTGGATTTTGCAATACAAACAAAACCAGCTCGAACATAGGCATGGGTTGTATACTACCTCGGAGTTGAGAATGGAAGTCGAATGCTTACTGCTCCTAATCATAAGAATATTCGCGTCCATTACTGCTTGCACATTATAATGTTGTGAAAGAAGTGAGTGAGTGAGTTTTGTGTAACGCCGCTTTTAGCAATATTCCAGCAATATCACTGCGGGGGGACACCAGAAATGGGCTTCACACATTGCAACTATGTGGGGAATCGAACCGGTGTCTTCGGCGTGACGAGCGAGCGCTTTAACCACTAGGCTACCCCACCGCCCCACATTAACTACTATATCTCAGATGAAGTGTTCGAAGATTATCTGACATATAAGCGAAACAATTTAGAAACCATTTCATTTGACTATTTACACATGAAAATACATCATTCTCATTGTTTACTAAACCCCTCTTGTCCAGATCCAGTTTCATCAACAGATGCATTTTTCAAACACATAATTCAAGAAAACCTATTTTGACTAAAAGCATATTTTTCAACAATATGAAACGATTTCACACACTCAGACACAAACATTCATATATCAATAAAACTTGTTATTTATGCATGAGAAAGGTAATGACAGCTTTAAAACACTTTCCCTCTTAGCTTCCAATTATTGTCTGGCTATAAAACTATTATTTTTTGTTACCGCGGCTGTCTTCTAACATCTTAAATTTCATTACATTGCCATGGTTACGAGGTATAAATTAAGATTGATTTCGCGGCGTAAGGTAATGTTTTTAATGGCATTCTTTTTTAATGTAATATTCATGTAAAAGCTTGGTCTGTATAATGACACGGCAAGACTGCACAGACAGGATTGTTCCGAGTAAAGGTTACAGGTGACACTTGTATAACAATCTGATATCTTATGTACGGGTTTAAGCAAGATATCTCACAAGATGTTATTTCATAACGAATGAAATGAAATATACAGACGTTATGTATGGCAATAAAAAGTATACATTAAGATATGATTTGACCCACTTATTACAAAGTGACACTTGGTGCAAACAGTGGCTGAATCAAGGCAAACACTACCACAAAGACCAACCCCAAAAGTCACGCTATCAAGTATAACACCATAGAACAACGGGTTTTGTTTGTTGTTGTATTGTTTTGTTTTCTTTGGGGTTTGTTGTTTTGTTTGTGTTTTGTTTTTGTTTTGTTTTTGTTTTTTTGGGGGGGGGTTGTTGGGTTGGGTTTTTTTCGCTTTAGCTTTGTGTTTTGTTTTTTTGGGGGAGTACGTCATTTAAACCGGTTGTATACTTTCTTTTGTCCGGCATTTTATGTATATTTTTGGCAAACAGGTCACACCGTGGCACAATGCGTGTCTAGTCACGTGAAAGAGAAAGCCCAGCAAACCGCTTTGGTAAGAGACAGTACGATGATCATACTAAATAATATTTTCCAGCTCACTTGATATTTCACATATTATAGAAGTCGTGTGGTGAATTCTGTTCATCGTTGCTTTCAACTTGAATAATCAACTTGAAAAAACAATTCATTGACTCTAGTGCCACCTTGCAGTACAGGGGTCGTGATTTATATGTTAGCTGCGTGAAGCAACGCAAAATCTAAAATAATTCATTTGCCAAGGAATAAGAACCTGGATCTATGTCATATTTCACACAATTTGTGTAACGGTAGTAAGAGCAAACATTATTCGGTAACATTTGAACACGCCCAGGCCTAGCATGTCATTGCATTCCAACTGCGTAGATCCATGCTCACGACATCAATCACTGGATTTTCATATCCAGATTCGACTAATTACAGACAGCAGCCATATATCTGGAATATTGCGACGTTAACCAAAAGAAATACAAAACAAAATAGTCACTTGATCCAAGCTAACCATTCCCTCTGCGAATGTAACGCAAGCGGAGAGGTGGCAGTAGCACATTTTAATCGATACCACTCGCAATTTCGATGACAATCCAGCGTTTTTCACTGAAACCGGACTTAAGGATTAAAAAGATCGATCCAACTTTCTCCGCTAGTAATGGTGTCAGTGAACATATAGCTGGGGCCAACAGAATCAATGGAAGGTTCATATTGTCGACTGTATTGTCAACTTGTTTGTTTGGGCTTCAAACGTTACCTCCAACGTTACATTTATATGAGGGCGATCAGGCAATTCAGTGTTTGATTGTGACATCATCAACCTACACAACTGGGATAAGATATCATATATATAAACTGAGTCAGCCCTGATTATAACATCTATTATTATTGAATACCAGCTAGATCTTTCATCGGTCGTAGTCAACTGGGGACGGTGGTGTAGCCTAGTGGTTAAAGCATTGACTCGTCACGCCAAAGGTCCGGGTTCGATTCCCGCATGGATCCTCCGCAGTGATATTGCTGGAATATTTGCTAAATGAGGCGCAAGACCATACCCACTCACTCACGGAGTCAACTGTTTACTCTGTCAACACACATGCAGTCTCTAACATAACACGTTACAAGAACAGTAAAGGTTCGTATGTTACCACGTAGAATGGCTGTTTCCTGATGAATTTGAACATTAGTTTGTGCCGATAAGAATTCATGTTTACTTTGCTGTTTAAAGCGCACTCCTCAATATCCGAGCTATGTGGAGTCAGTCTGTAAATATACGAGTCTGGACCAGAGAATCCAGCGATCAGCAGCATGAACATCGAGCGACGCAATTGAGATATGATCACAAGTGTCAATCAAGTCAGCGAACCTGACCACCCAATCCCGTTAATCGTCTCCTACGACTGAAGACCAATTCATACCCAGATCTTCAAGGGTTCAGGATTCATGTGATGCTTCTTGTATATACAGTCAAATCCCGATGAGTCGAATCGCTGGGGACCAAGTAATATTATCACTGGCTTGGTAATGTGTACGAAAGTGTAAGCACTTTCATTTACGAATCACTTTATCAAAGGTAATTCAAGCACAGGTTTAGTATGCAGGGCAACTGCAAGAACATAAAAACAGTGAGTTCAGGTTTAGGCCGCGTTTAGCAAAATTCCAGCAATATCTCGGAAATGGGCTTCACACATTTCCCCATGTGGGGAATCGAACCCGGACTTTTGGAGTGACGAGCAAAAGCGTTAACCACTAAGCTACCCCACCGCCCCAAATATGGAATATGAAAACAAACTGCCCCGCTCTGTGAATCTCGGTCCTACAGAAGGGCACTCACTCACAATGTAGTGTTGTTGAACAATCAGCCATTACAAATATTTTTATACCGAGTTACCATCCTGGTCGTTTTAGAAATGAATAATCAGTGTGTTCGCTACAGACGTCGATGTTAATTGTACCACCGTGCTGTTCTGAAGAACTGAAATTCAAAAGCCGAAGTCTGCTGGGATATTTTGTCGATGACAGCTTCCAACGAACGGTAAGGTCAACTATGTCAGCTTAATAAGATCGAAACGGCAATACTGGTTCTTGACCCTCACGTCAACCGCCATTATTACACAGACCATCGAAGATGTGGGGATGCATATCAATGCTCATAATCACCTGAATAGAATTCGATCCAACCAAAGGCGATGACCACACCACTAGGCCACAAAGTCCCTTGAGGAACACCTACAGAAATGTCCCCAAATCGAAGTAATCAGATGATTGATCACGAATTACTTCAGTTATTGGCTACCCATTCTGAAGTTGGACATGAAACACGACAAGAACATCATTGATTCGTGGTTAACTCGTTCTATGAAGGATGACACTAAAATGAAGATGAAGAAAAGAAGTCATGAATGTTTGGCAGTAATGTAAACGATTGTCCCTACGCCAATTCTTCACCACTAACCCACATGTCGACCTTTAAGCTTCCCAGAGCTCTCACGGCATATCAACGTTTTAGCATCACTCAACGACAGAGATACGATTGAGTGCATTATTTGAAAGAAAAATCCGTTAAGTGATTTACGCAACGTCGAAATTATCAAGCTACTGTGACAAGGGTGATTGAAATCAATGTGACCTATCCTTACAAAGTATGCCTAATCTAGTTTCTTCCCAAACACTCAATCATTGTGTAACGGGCAAATATCCGCTGTTGCTTCCGAGGAAAGAGTGCTCTCACAAGAAGCATGCAAGAAGTACAGTTTCTAATTTTAACATGATAATTTTTACATTTTTCAACTGACATTTTTATTATTTTGTATTGCCGACTGTGCATTATTGGGTTGCACTCGAACTTGAGTTCGTCCTTTGAACATTTACGAATTATGAAAGCTGGTATCCTCAATCGGAAAGTAGAAAGTAATCAGCTACAAGTACAATCAACGTGTAAGATTAGTCTAACGTCATCCCAGTGATTTTGTGTTTGTTTGTTTGTTTGTTTGTTTGTTCTTTTACTCTGCTCTCAGCAATTTTCTAACTATCCCGCGGTGGTGATCAACAGAAGAGCGATCCACAATAGACTGATCAACAGCATGAGCATCGATTGACGCAGCTAGGATGCGATGTCATGTGTCAACCAAGTCAGCGAGCCCGACCACCCGATCCCTGATTGCTGAATATCAGGTGGAATATGAGGGTGGATAAGCTCGCCTGTTCACGCATATCTGGTATCGGTACTATTTGACAATGATCCATAAACGAACGGTCGTTATAATCACACGACTGGGTCTCACGTGCCCCCTGTGTTTATAGGAGCCAAATACCAGATGTTAAGCTATTCCTTTACCCTTCGTAATGGAATTTGAAACGTCAAATGGAGGGAACAATTAATATTGATAATCTGCCGAAACCGATTCAATTGGGCGTAAAACACCAACAAGAGGTGAAAATTATGTCAATGGGTCATTGAAAATCAGTCAAGGCACCAGTAGTTTCAATGATATCTATTACTCGTCTTGGGCAAATACCATCAGTCGAAGTTTATGCTAAATAGATCGCACATTATTAACCTGACGCAACGTAACGATCTCGCAATGACGTGACAGTGAATGACGCGCGTCAATGGATAAAGGTCAGTGTGTTTTGAGCTACATTAAGCACACGTTGCGACCACAAAACAGTCTAAAGCAATTGACAGAGTCAGCGAATCCACAAGGGTATGGAAAACAAATGCGAATTTGATCTTGCACCTTTAACTGATTCATTAAATCGACCTCTCACGTAACCACTGAACTTTGAACAAATGATGGGTTCCTGATCGCTTCCTCACTACGCAATGTTGTAATGTGCAATCAATGCATTAGCAGACAACATGCTGTTTGAAATTACAAATCAGTTAGTGCTAGGGAACTGATTGTGATAGTTCTGGTCCGTCGGGTGTTAGCAGCAAACTTCCTGTATCAGGTATATGTGTAGTGTGATCTGCAAAACAAGCATACGGTTATGTTGACAAACCCTGGAACCTTCTAAACTGGCAGAATTGCTTTCAGTATAATTTCTAAAACAGGTATGGTTGGAACTTCCATTTGTCATATACCGTGGGTACTCTTGAATTCGTTTTTCAGAGTTGTCTCCCTTAGTCATGAAAGAATCCGCTGATTTCTTGATTTCCAGCTGAAGGATATCGGCAGACAACTAGAACACCGAGATCATTATTAAATGTTGCAGGTGATTTCTTTTGTTACTGGTTGTTTATAGACATACCAGATCCTTCTAGCGTTATCAGTTATCATTACTATTAGTTATGGTAAGAATAGCACATATCACCAGAAAAGGATAGTTATCTGCCGTTTATGTGTCAGTTTTTGCATGTGCCAGTGAATACCTTGAGCAAAGTCCCCAGCTGTCAGGAAAGGATGGCATGTTATAAACAAAACCGCAACGACTGGCCATCGAATCCATTGAGTTGAGTTGAGTTGGGCTTTACGTCGCATCGGCATTATTTCACCCATATATAAGTGACGAGAACAATTCTGTATTCATGAATATTTCAATCACATCCATTGAGTCACCTCTTACAAGCAAACCCGTTGGCTCCCCAGGTTGTACACGTATACCACGTTTAATCAATATACACAGTTGCTGAGCTATACCTTATCTTATTTGGCACCACTCGGCTTGCAACCTTAGCAAAGAACACGCAATCATGAATAGAAAAAGGCATCTGTTCGGTGAACAACTCATCTTCCTGAGACATACCCTACACTCATTTCGAAGCTCGGAAATGCAAGGAGATATCACACTTCGTGAATAGCAAAGCGCGCCCGTACCCTGCCTATATGTACACACAGTTTCACGAATACATACTGAAACGTTATGCCAGTGATTAGGTTAGTAATAATTGTCGTAATGCGACGGAAGGTTGATGCATCTTTTCATACCAAAACTGAGAAATCCGATGTTCATTAGGTCAATCACTAGTCTGTGTGTGGTTGGTCCAAACAGACAGACGTTATATACAATTTGATAATTACTGGAATATAGTTGACTGAAGTGTTAAAGAACAAACTAACAATCCAAAGCAATGCTTCGTAAACAAACAGAAGAAGACGCACACACGCACACACGCACACGCACACACACACACGCACACACGCATACTCACACACTTAGTCTTTAAATTCAAACTTCTCCTGCGCTCCCGTTTTGTGGACATGACACTACCGTAGACCGCCGCGGTAGCAACATAGGAGTCGACATGAAACTAGCTCACTTAGCAGAGGGCAAATCACTTGTTGGGTCTCATCAAACAGAAGCACTAGAAGACAGCTATGAGGATTATCTTGAGCTCTGTCGACAACTGACGAAACCATGAAAGACGCATGGCATAGAAGGAGAACAGAAAACAGCTAATATTCTGCAATGACTCAGTGACATTATCAAAACCACGTACATCCGTCTTACTTATGGTAAGAAGCACGTCATTTCAAATAACCTCCATGATCAAGAAAACTCGGTATTTATGTCTTCCGCATCTCACGAGTTCTCCTTTCACTCGTAACACTACAAATTTCCCTCTCAGTCTTGCATTTCTACCTCTCTTCGGAATGGCTTTGTCTGCGGAACAGGGAAATGGAATGGATCTGTAAATCAAACACGTCAACCCACGAGGATCAAAGTGGTCCCAACTGTTTGATGTACTTCCAGCCAATTCTACCATCCACAGGGTTGGGCTGTATCTCGATTTGCCGATCTGGTCGCTAGTGCATACTGATTGCGTATCAACAAACCGCTTCGTTACACCCGCTCCGCCAACTGTGTAGCGCACCAGTTGCAAACAGAACTACCGAGAATTAAATTGTGAGATATGCTTTGTCAGCTTCTTGTATTATAACATAGCCCCTCCCTAACCCAGCCAAGCAATGAATTGATATTTTTTCGGATGTTCTTTCAATGCGAGAAGACAGAGGAGGTCGTATATATATTTTTAACAACAACTTTGTGCTGAAGTGCTTTCCGTGTTGATAGTTACAACGCTTCAATTCATTAATTCAAGACTGACTGACTGAGTTTGGTTTTACGCCGCTTTTAGCAATATTCCAGCAACATCACGGCGGGGGACACCAGAAAATGGGCTTCAAACATTGTACCAATGTGGGGACTCGACCCGGGTCTTCGGCGTGACATTAACTCAAGATATAGTGATTTGATTATATTTACATATTTTACTCTGATAACATTGAAAATGATGCTCAAGGCTCAATATTAATACCGTGAGACACTGCAAAAATCTAAAACTTCTGAAAGATCATTGTACATATCAAGACGACTGATCTATATATAGCTCGAAATTTGCCACAACTGTGCGCAGCTGTTTGTGGATAAGGAGTGTAAGCAAAGTATCTTGGTATCTGTTCAGATAAGTTAGATGTACTTCCCACGCACTCTGGTCCCTACAATAAGATAAACAGCTTCAGTGAATGATTGCGGATGGACCTTAAAGTACTAGACGATAAGTGGGTAACCAACATTACGATACATCTTGGCTAATGTTGTTGCATAGGTGTGATTGACGTAGGCTCCACCTTGACTAATTCAGTTGCATAGGTGTGACTGACTTTGGATGCATCTTGCCTTATTGTGTTGCATAAGTGTGATTGACTTAGGATTCACCGTTCCTACATTGTGTTGCTTTAGTGTGACTGACTTAAGGTGCATCTGACTAATTGTGTTGCATAAGTGTGACTGACTTAAGATGCATCTGACCTAATTGTGTTGCATAAGTGTGATTGACGAAAGATGCATCTGGCCTAACAGTGTTGCATAAGTGGGATTGATGTAAGATGCATCTGGCCTAATTGTGTGGCATAAGTGGGATTGATGTAAGATACATTTTGACTATTTGTGTTACATAAGTGGGATTTAC
>VKKT01000201.1:278058-289183 GCA_008038995.1 Haliotis laevigata
ACGGTCCAGTATTAGTGACCAAGAAATCAGCAATCATGTATTCACTAATCTACTATTCAACGGTCCAGTATTAGTGACCAAGAAATCAGGAACCCTGTATTCACTAATTTACTATTAAACGGTCCAGTATTAGTGACCAAGAAATCAGGAACCGTGTATTCACTAATCTTCTATTCTACGGTCCAGTATTAGTGACCAAGAAATCAGCAACCACGTATTCACTATTCTACTATTCAACGTTCCAGTATTAGTGACCGAGAAATCAGGAACCGTGTATTCACTAATCTACTATTCTACGGTCCAGTATTAGTGACCAAGAAATCAGCAACCACGTATTTCCCTAATCTACTATTCAACGTTCCAGTATTAGTGACCAAGAAATCAGGAACCGAGTATTCACTAATCTACTATTCTACGGTCCAGTATTAGTGACCAAGAAATCAGCAACCATGTATTCACTATTATACTATTCAACGGTCCAGTATTAGTGACCAAGAAATCAGGAGCCGTGTATTCACTAATCTACTATTCTACGGTCCAGTATTAGTGACCAAGAAATCAGCAACCATGTATTCACTAATCTACTATTCAACGGTCCAGTATTAATGACCAAGAAATCAGGAACCGTGTATTCACTAATCTACTATTCTACGGTCCAGTATTAGTGACCAAGAAATCAGTAATCATGTATTCAGTATTACACGACTGAGTAGCTCCGTTTTAGCTGCTTTGTAATCAGCAGATAACCTTTAATTACTCTAGTATTCAGTGGTAAAGTATTGGCTGTCAAGTCCGCTGAGGACAAGCATCAGCAGTCTAGTAGTCAGTTATTAGTAGTTATTGTTTAGTTAGTCATGTATTCCGTAGTCCTAGTATTCAGTGGTCAACAGTTACCACAGCAACCGATTACTTTCTATTTCGAATGTAAAATATAACATTTTATCCAGACGTGTCAAAAGTTACACTTTGCAAGAAATAGAACCAGACACATTTACCCCAGGAACACACTGAACATTTCTCCATGGGCTGGTACGATAATTGAATACATCAAAAACGATATTCTCACTTTCCCCTGGTGAAACGTAAAAACCAAATGTGTTCTCAAGGTATAACCAGATAATCACAATTTTCATTGTTCTCGGGGGACATTCGAAATGATGGGCTCGCCAATTGTATGCTCTTTATTACATAATGTGAAATATCATACATAGGGTAATCATATTTTTCATTCGGGTTTCTTGCATTTCCGTTAAAATTTAACTTGGGTTTGGCATAAATCAGGAGTTGCACATATTTTTTCGGATTGAAAACACGCATTTGTCTGGAAACAGATCAATACTTTTATGTAAACTTATCAAACTTTCTCGGCTATCTGTTATTATGGCTATCAACTATCTGTTATGCCACCACATGTAGTTACACTATGTGCATGCGAATGGCAATCAATTTGATTTCAGGTTCGGAAAAGGAATCATAACAATAACGTCATTCCTTGAATGTATGTACATAAACTCCGTATCAGTTTCAAATCACAGGCCAAGGTTTAATTTCTTTATGACTATAGTGGAACCTGCGTTCTGAATGAAATGGGCATTAACGAACTCCATCCGCAGTGATAATGGTATATGACTTGCCAGAATTCCCCTATCAGTCGTAACGGTTGAGATGAGCTCGCGTCTAAAAGTCGTAAAATGATTTTACATAACAGTAATAGGTGTAAATGAGAGTACACGCAAGTGATCGTTTCCATGCTGCATTGATGGCCCGCTTGACGCATCCGCTCTGCAGAATTACATAACTTAGTCCTGTCAGGATGCGCATGTCGTAGTTTCATATCCCTGTTTCTGTCCCATGACGATCCCATTGGCTTCACCAAACTACTTATGTTTATTATCTGCGTCACTTCGATTATTCCTTGCTTTAAAAAGATGGCTTAAACTAGCCTTTGGCACAATGGCTCAATCAGTAATACGTCGATCCTATAATCAACGTTTTAATTATCCATGTAAAGGATTTTAAAACACGTACATATTCATATTTTGGATTTGGGGGTTCAGAACTCTAATTACATCATATAAAAGAAGTAAACAATTCAAAAGATCTTAGTGTAATATTAGGTAATGCGTTCCAGTGTTCACGCATCGGTTCTTTTTTGTCCTTCAATCAGCTTTATATCAGACATCGTGCTTTGTTCTCAAATTATAAGTATGGTATCCAGCACGTAATTTGTGCATTAAGATCACTACAGAAATGAAAGGCATCAATCACGTTTGACACACGACTTGGGGAATAGCGTGTTTGAGATATGATCATACACATCTACATGTAAACAGTGTAAAACTGAGAGCTGTAATCTCTTTTGTGAATCAATGCATGTAAAATGACGCATCATCAGAATGATGCATGAATGGAGACTTTCTAAAAGGTTTTGAGCAAGTTCATGATCGGAAACAAATGTGGAATAACTGTTGCACGATGTGATCTCTCTCTTGATAACAAAATCTAGGTTTTCGAGGAGATTATAGTTCACAACATATATCATGATCGACTTTGATTCAATCCTAACCACAAACTTTTTTCTTCTTCAAACATCCAAAATTAGATTATATTTTTTTAAAATAGAGCAATTCCAAAATGCTTACCTTAACCCCACAAAGAAGAACCTTTCAGCATGATTTCGGTTGACAAGAAATGTTGTCCCCCATCTGACATCGCAGCTTCATCATTACTGAGAACAACCAAAACGTACTCTGAGCCTCTTCCCGAAACATGGAACTATATAGACAAGGTTTACTCCTTTGCTTTAATAAAATATCATAGCATATCATATTAACCTTAACCTTGAGGCATATACCCCATATATTATATTAGCTAAATCGACCCACGTGCAGATTCTACATGAATACAATTTGGACGTTGACACAGAAACGTCTGCTCCGTTGAATCCATTCATCCGCAGCGGCTCCCGGTGATGCCGAGGCTAAAGATTGGTCAAGGCACTCTGGCTTTAGAAGGTAAGGTCAAGCAAAGTAGGTCTTAGTTTCCGACAGGGATGCAGAGGAGGAGATATACGTAAACTAGGCTTTCCTAGACCCAGATTTTATATTGAACCAAGAATGACGCAATGCTGTGCTGGTGGTATTCGTTATGGAAAGTACGTTCAAATAGGTCGCAGCTTTAAGGTTTCCTCCGGATCGTTCGAAGAAAGGGGTATCAGGAAAACACGATGGTCTCACACATCCAAAGTACAAAAATCTCAGGGTTCAACAACAAGGACTTCTAGTGTAGGCTAAGGTTTCCACTACTTAGTAGTATGTTGATGTGACTGTGTATTCCACAAGTGTACAATTTTTGAAAGTTAAAGTGACAGAAAGGTGTTCTAACATTTCCACAACGAAGGTGTATATGTGTACGGGAGTTAACAAAGGATACATAAAATATATATTTAAAGGCTTTCCACGACCAGAATATCTAATGTCCAGTTGCCGCAGTGGGAATTGCAATGACACTGTGTATTCTCACATCAACACCGTAACAAGATTATTGGGTCACTTTCAAAGTTTTCATTGACATTACCCATGGCACTATTCACCTAGCACTACAAATAAATCAGTTTGGGGGTCGTCCAGAAACAAAACGTGGATGGTAAGCAGGGGGGTCTGCCTTTATGTTGACCAGTACCAGTGCTGCTGACACCTGAAGATATCTAAGTGATCATGGGCCCTCTGTTTCCGAAAGAACGGAGTTAGAATTGGTCYTYAGTAACCCATGCTTGTCGTAAGAGGCGACTAACGGGATCAGGTGGTTAGGCTCGCTGACTTGGATGACACATGGCATCGTATCCCAGTTGCGAAGATTGATGCTCATGATGCTGATCACTTGATTGTCCGGTCCATTATTTACAGACCGCCGCCATATAGCTGGAATATTGTATTGCTGAGTGCGGCGTTAAACAACAAACCAACCAACCAATCTGTTTTGTAGTTGCATGGCCTCTTGACTACTTGTCTTCTACCTGACACTATAGTAACAGGTATTCACATGAATCAGACGTTTTGTCCATCAAACGTTCCGCATCCGCAACGGAAAGATGCAGCACCTGTGTTTACTTTCCACACATCCTACTACATCAGCATCACTCAATCTGCTTCAGTCAGGAACGTTTTTGTACCACACCATGTCCATCAGATGGGTTGCCGTGTAACACAGCCCTATTTTCGGTTCTTATTTTCAATGGTTGTCTCAAGGGACATCGTGACCTGAGTCTAACTCGCTTAGATGGCACTGTCCTGTCTGAGCATTGACATTGCGTTGTCTATAGTTGTCCATAGACGGGACACGGATGGGATATACCGCTCCAGTTCCTCTACACCTTGGACGGTCATTACGAGTACTTCTGACATTTAATCGGTCACAAAATCTCGTATAATCACATTAGCTACACCAAACTGTCTGGAAACTTCGCAAGCACTTCTCGCCTCGAGCATGTCATCATGCGTCTCACTTTTTGTGTTTTTCGTTTGGATCTTTTTTCTTTTATTTTTTAATTGGCGTTGTGAACTGACTTTAAGCTTTTAATGTTGGTTCTTCAGCAGTCTAGTCAAGTGTAAGGATTCACAAACTCTTTTTGCATGTTTCAAGGAACATGACTGCGGGTGTTTATGAGCTGAAGTTCACAATGGGACATAATATTGAAAGTTATATACTTTGACAGCTGAGTATAAACGGAGCACACGATGTATCACATGCATTTTATGTCGCCATCAAGCGTTTTAGTACAAAAAACATAAGGTTGAGTGAGGGAGTGATAGCTTAAACGCCGTGTCATCAGTCGTGAAGAAATTAGCTTGTGTAATGTATCGTCTATATTCTGACCTTCAAACGAAAGTCTTTATGCTGTAGATCTACCAGATCCATACTTTTTAGGTGTGTGGTTAAGAAGGTGTTGGAATATCTTCTGCAGATGACGCCAACATCATGCTGAATGACCTTTACAAGGGGAATGACGTTGTGAAGATGCTTGCCCTATTTCCTGTGTTTAGTATAATGTTGTTGAAATTGAAAAACATTCAATCCTTTCGGGAACTTCTTTCCTTTGAACTTTAAGACAGATTTTTTTCGAATAATTCTTATAAACTTCCATTAATCTATATGTTCAGCTAGAAATAATTTCTCAGCTGGTACTGCGATAGTACCAACACAAGGACAAAATAATCTTAATGTGAGACCTGAAGTTTGCATAAATTGTGAAAACACTTCTAGCTTCAGAAGCAAAGGAGATTAAGTTGAGTACAACCATAGGTGAGACGTGCATTATTCAAAATGATGTACATTCAAAGCAAAGTGCATAAATAATCATTTACTGTTTGTTCATTAAATTCGTCCATGCTTAGTAACGGGCTGCTCTGGCAGAGCATAGCATGCTTAAATTCGCGACCCCCTAGTGTCATAACTGATTTTAAATGATCCATGTATATCATTATCATCGGTTTGGGCCTTTTAGGCCCAACTGAATCTGTTTCCTCAAAACATCGAGACTGTTTTTCCATTCCATTGGTGTTTCATATTTGTCTATTGTGTCCGGGAAAACTTCATCAAGTAGAGCCACGTCTTATCTCAATCGGCACGGTGGGTTATACCAATTTGAGTGAAAGTGGCATTCTCCATACATGAAACAGTGGTTTCTTTGGTATGTCCTGTGTCATAATGAGCGCCCAATGTACAGCTCATAGGAAGAGTGGCGCGCTTCCCGTAAACTCTGTATACTATCTGAAGACCTTCTGATCTGAGAGTAAGGTAAATTCAAACCTTAATGTCATACTGACAAACAGTTACAAATACATACACTGACAAATTGATTTATTTGTAACACGGCACACTTCAGAGTGACCCTGTATTGTGGAAGTGGTATGATTTAGATGGGTTCCGCACCGCGTCTCTTATTGTAAAGCAGGGTTAAGGAAATCTTCTTTATCAGCCTCGTATCAGGTGCTGTTCAAAGTTCAACGTGCTCATTTTGTCTAGCCATGGCTTATTGGATTGCATCCGATTGATGATACTAGTACACGAAGATTAAACACCTGCAGTTAGAGCATCAGCGACCTTGCTTCACCATCGGCACCATAATCTTTTCATTTTTGTGTATACATGTACATGCAACATAATATAGTAAAATAAATCAGATTTAACATCAATCATGGGTATTGTGTAACAACTGAAATAAATGTGACCGAATCGCAGTTTCGAATGTTCACACGATTGAGAACAAGGCCCACCAGATAGGCCAATTAACATGAAATAACCGGTTACGGTATCTTTGAATTCTGAGTGAGTGTAGTTTTACGCCGTGCTCAGCAATATCCACCTGTATCTGTAAATGCACGAGTCTGGACCACACAATTCAGTGATCAACATCATGAGCATCGATCTACGCATTTGGCTTACGATGACAACCAAGTCAGCGAGCCTGACCACCCGATCCCGTTAGTCGTCTCTTACGACAAGCATGGGTTGCTGAACATCAATTCTAACCCGGATCCTCACGGGTCCTGAGTGAGTGATTAAGTCGGGTAACACACCACTTTGAAAAGTATTCAAGATAATTCAGAGTGTGTCAGCTCAATGCGTGAGGGACTTTCCTCACTCTTCTGCGACTCATGCACCTTGGAACTAACAATTCTAACCCGGATCCTCACGGGTCCTGAGTGAGTGATTAAGTCGGGTTACACACCACTTTGAAAAGTATTCAAGTTAATTCAGAGCGTGTCAGCTCAATGCGTGAGGGACTTTCCTCACTCTTCTGCGACTCATGCACCTTGGAACTTTACCACTTTTCTATAAGACTCGAAACATATTCTGGGCGAAACCAGATTCGAACCCACGATCAATGGTTTCTGGTGTGCCAAAGGAACAAAACTCTTCACGGAGAACTGCGGCGATGTATACGACTCGCTGTAAGATCCAGTGTATTAGTATGCATGCTAACTGAACATAACATATTGACCTAACTGTAGCCAAAACTCAGTTTACTCAAGCGCAGTTCTGAGATAACCAACGCCAAGTTCTGGTTAAAAGAAACACGCTGACCTCAGGAAACATTGGAATTATTGTAACTTGTCCATCATTGCTATCTCTTAACGCTTCGAGTACCACAAAGAGCATCCGGTCGGACTGCCTTGACCTTGAACAGGGGACGAGGGGAGATAATGAATATGTCTGCCCCCAACATCTAAAAGCATTTATTCCTCGTATGCAAACATTGCGTTACGACAACCCATTCTGTCCGAAAACAAGCCACTTGCCATCTATCAAAGCTGTTTGATGAGTTGGTATTTAATGAAAGCCTCGAATCAACACAACGAAAATGAAATAACGTGATGTTGGCATTGTTGACCGTCTCTGCTATTTTGGCAGATCAAAGACAGTCAATCGTTGTACCAGGGCGCCAAAAATAGCCAAATGCTCACATTGTTCTTTTTGTTCGGAAAAACTGATTGCGGTTATCAAAAACTGCCCACGAGATAAGCATGCAGCATGTTTGATGGTGGCTGAAGATGAAACACACAAGAAACCGTTATTCGCTGGTGAAGTCATGATCAGGATGCCAGACATTCAGCCTAGAAAGTTTTAATAATGTCGCATGCAGCATAATTTGTAATTATTCTGTAAAATTCAATTTCCAAGTGTATACTTTCTTTTGTCTAGTAGTTTCCTTCTCCGGTGTGTCTGTTGTATACAACTTCTTAACTGTTTATAATGACACTTCGGCGCTAATGTCGCCCTTCATCACACTATTGTTTTCCATAAAAGTTTCGTGTCTCCACGTTCGTACAACTTCTAAATGCCAATCAAAAACTTCTTTGATGTGGAGATAATAACATACCATGTACTTTCATAAACATAGCATCAAAGGAACTAAGACATTGATAGGTTTTTGTTTGACATCATTCAATCACAGTAAGTAGTATGTGGATATTGTTGGCTTAGTTTCGTTTCTTACCATCGTTCGAAATTAACGTCGGTCCTTAGGCCCGAAGCCGACTGAAAACCACCCGGACCCTTAGTTGTTTTGTTTTTCTGCATGTCCTTATGACCGACAGCCCTTTCATCCCCAACAACTGACATATCCCTGTCTGAACATCCCGATTCAGACTTTTCAGAAAACTTGGATCTTGACAAGGATGTTGATTGTGTTGTAAATGGAGACTAGTCAGTCATTAGAGTTAAATTAAACTCTTTAACTCGGTTTGGTAGTTCTCACAGTTTTGTTTCTTGGGAATTACTTATGTTGTAGCTAAAATATAGGGCCCTCACATTCTGATCAGTACCCACAACTTTTTATGATTCTGGGTCCTGAGGGCCTGCAGCTTTTCAGGGTTAAGGGCAAACACTGCCCTTCTTCAGCACTTCCGTCACTAAATATCTCATCTCCACATAAGTATTACCAAACGGGCCTGGGGATAAAGAGCTTACCTGGCTCACTATAGCAAAACCTATTTCAGGATATTACCATAACTGTTCACATAATCAGTGAGTGAGTATGGTTTTACGCCGCTTTTAGCAATATTCCAGCGATATCACGGCGGCCGACACTAGAAATGGGTTTCACATATTGCTCCCATGTGGGGAATCGAACCCGTGCCTTCGGCTACTCCACAGCCCAAATAATCAAGTACATCAGTAAGAAAACGTCAACACAAGGGTACAACCAGTCTCGATTATCCGTTCAACCGATTCCATTGGGCCTAACATGCAAACATTGCGGGAACGGATCACTGAAAACCAGTCATGACACCAGGTGTTTGCGAAGAGAGCAAGTAACTGCTTCCCTATCAGAATATAACTCAATGTGTAAATGCATGTGTTTGCAGCCCATGTGGCTTGTTAAAACGATGATCTCTCATAACATAAACATATTTGATAAATTGTTCCAATTAATGACTAAAAGTTCACGATCCCCAACCCCCCACACAAACACACAAACCCCACCCCCCTATAAAAAAATAGATAGTCAATCCCGACCTTGGCCTTTCGACAATCTCTCAATAAGGTAATAAGGCCATCCACGCTTTGAAAATCCTCGCCATAACTAACCTATGTATCCTTATCCAAAGAGTATGACCGACATATATTGGCAATATCTTTGTTATCAAAATGTATTTCTTGTTTTGTACATACCACGTGCAGATCTGACGTAGACGTCAAGACACAGGTCATATATCTTTTCAGTTCAGTGTGTCTCTCCGTCGGTCGTAACCTTGGGCGTGTGTCAATAGGATAAGTCACTGGTGATTTAACGGTGCTTTAAGGGATGACAGCCCTAACACGGTAATCTCTGATACATGGTTCGGTAAATCAGCAAGCGTCCTTCCAGACAGAATACGTAATACCATTCCGCGTGATTTGCATAACGACGCACAGCAGCCATTTACTTATTCAAGGAAACAAGAATTATTCCTTATGCATTGTCTGATGTGGAGATAAATGTTATGATGTATTATTCTCTCAAGGCCACACACAGTCGTTTATATGGATGTGGTGAATAAAATTAGCCATCTCCGGTGGTTCGAATGAAATGTAGTCTTTACTTGGAAAAATCATGAGCGTTTATCAAACTCTTAATGACGATCGTTCAATCATGCACATATTTACGAAGGTAAATGTGACCGTCATTTCTCCCATCGCGCTCTTGACGCAGATGCTTATCAATGTAAATTTGGATAATTTTCTTATTAACGCGAAATATGAGAAACGTTTACGAGCTTGTTGTAAACATTTGTTATTGAAATACTTCTGATCGATTTTTATAGCTTGACTGCTGGAGCTACTAATTCGGATTAGGCAAAAATGTCGATTTTATTTCTGTGCTCTTAAAGACAGTGTAATGATGTTATTCATAGAGTGAGAATTCGGTTTTAGGCCGCTTTTAGCAATATTCCAGCAATATTACGGCGGGGACACCAGAAATGGGCTTCACAAATTGTACCCATGTGGGGAATCGAACCCAGGCCTTCGTCAAGACGAGCGAACGTTTAAACCACTAGGCTACCCCACCCACTTAAACCAAATGATTCACTGACAACGTTACGTCAGTCTAAACAAGCCTTCCTTGCGTTAAACTAAGGTTCCCAAGACAACAATTCTTAAACACAAGTATTAGAAAAAATGCTTCTTGAAATTTGACAGAATCTCAAACAAGATGGCCGTTGGTCACATTGCAGACAAATAGTTGTCACTTCCATGAAATTAGGAAACAAGAAAATATTCTTTCGCCTCCCGCAATAGTTTACATAATGGATGAGAAGCAGCTACGATTGTCAATGTGACAAGTTAAACTGGTAGTTTTTGACGGAATCATAACATCCCCAGCAGATGAATTCCCCCAATAATTGTTGCAATAAATCCACTTCTCGTGTCAGCTGAAAGAACGACAACACTTGATAAGATCAAGAACGACACCACGCCGACTTAACTAAACAAAATACGTTTACTAGAGAACCTAACAATGTGATTCGTAATCACAATTACAACATAAGTTTCTAATTTTAGACAGATTTACATTAAAGGTCAATTCGGAGAAAATTAGGAGGCTATTTACAAATTAGTTGCATTTTGACGTACATATTTTTACTTCAAAGTGTCACAATTTATACAGCAAAGCCAATGGGAATTTTCATGAAGTTTGCTTGTGACGTTCTTAGAAGTATTATCAAAGCTTTTATCCTTGGAATGACGTTTGAATTATTCATATTTAAGAACGATTACAATATTCCCAGTCGTTCATCTTTGAGGGAATGGCATCCATAACAAAGTACGAGGATCATATGCATTCTTAACATCAGTCCAAGCAAACATGAGCATCCATTTGTTCATCCAGCATATAGAATCCATTACTTCTTAGTTGAGTTTAATAAATGAGAAATAGGCCACCACTGGTGTGAAACTTCATATCCAACTCTAATTAAAGTGACTGAATTTGGGTTTCATTAACTGACTGACTGAGTTTTGTTTTTACGCCGCTTTTAGCAATATTCCAGCAACACCACGGCGGGGGACACCAGAATTGGGCTTCGCACATTGTACCCATGTGGGGATTCGAACCCGGGTCTTCGGCGTGACGAGCCAA